>LPNX010241006.1:5929-45090 GCA_001517045.1 Pseudotsuga menziesii
GTATTCCATTAAGTGTGTCCATATCTAAGGTGTCTAAATCTGCTCTTTCTTCTAATGCAGAAACTTTAGGATTAAATCTAGCAGGAAGAGATCTAAGAACCTTTTGTACAATAGCTTCATCTTCAATCTTTTGTCCTAGCCCTCTCATGGTATTGGCAACTTCATCTATTCGAAGAAAATAAGTGGCTATATCTTCAGATTCTTCCATTTTCAGACTTTCAAATTGAGATCTATATGTTTGTAATTTGGCATTTTTAAATTTAACATCCCCTTCATAGACAGTTTTCAGTTTGTCCCAAATTTCTTTTGCTGAGGAACAGTTCATTACTTTAACAAATTCTGAAGCTGCTAGGCCTCCTAGAATACCATACATATCCTTTGAATTACTCTCATAGAGTCTTCTACTTATATGATCTATTGGAATAATTGTTGGAACATTATATGAATTTAAACAAGCTTGCCATACATCAACTCCTTGAGACTGTAGAAATAGTTTCATTCTTATACTCCAAAAGGCATAATTATGTCCATCAAATAGAGGCAGTCCATGTTTGGTAAATTCTGATTTCTTGTCCATTGATTAGGATCTAGATTCCAGTGGTTAAACTGATTTGAAGCAACTTGGCTCTGATACCAATTGTTGGACGGATCAAAGTAACTGAGAGGGGGGGGGGGGGAATCAGTTACATACCAAAGTGCATCTTTTTAAAGGATGTTTCAGATTTATTATGGACATATGTTTAAATCATTCAACATATAGCAGCAAATTAAATAACAGTCAAAATTCAATCACATAAACGAACACAAGACACAATGTTTTTATGAGGAAATAGTAAAAACTCTTCTTCTTAAGAATGAAAGGTAAGCTCCAACTCCTCTTTACATTCTTTTATTTTGTCTGAGCTTCAACCCAGACAAGGCTGCTACCTCTGGAAGCTCCAACTTCCAATTATACAAGCACCAACTTGTTTCTATTTTCTGGCAACAACCAGAGGGATGCTACAACACCCTAGAGAACTCTATTCTCCCTTGCTCCACCCTACCACCCAGAGAACTCTTTGACTTATAGAATGAATCAAACCCTTACAACCCCTCACTGTCTATGACTAGGCTTTATAAATCAGCATTTACATTATGATTCTGAATTAGACAGTATTGCAGATATTCACAACAGATGTTATAAGTCTATCTCTGTACATTTTTCTCTATTTATCATCAAGACTAAGCACATACAGAACGCACCGAGACTGTCACTGTATCATTCTTATTTTCTTTCTGATCTAGACTCTTCATACTCTGCAACTATCATCGTATCCAGCTCTTCAATCCTTTTCTGCAATGTGCTAAATCTCTTATATTTGAAATTACCTTACTGAACAGCGCGCCTTCTTTCATCTGCTTGCTACAATATATATATATTCCAGTCGATTCCCATTCTCTTCGTTCATTACAGAAACGGTTACGAACTCTTCATTTTCCATCTAATTGCAAATGAGAAACAGTTAATAGGTCTCGAATGTTGATCCGTACAAAACGATTCACATTCCATGAATATCATAGATTCTCAAAAGTCTCTAACTGACAAAAACTTTAAGTCCTTCGAATGCCCAGTTTGTCTGACTCTCTGCATTCCACGAATAGTCATCATCGAATCAATACTGTGCTAGACTCTTTAAGTTCCACTGTTTCCAGATCAAAGGACCCTGGGTTCAACTCTGAATATGGAGACTTCCTCTGTATATAATAGTGTTGTGCCGCAGCGGACACATATGTGAATTAAACTTCCGTCGTTTAGGAAGAGGGACAAGCAACTAGCTCCGATGAGCTCTGTCTCAATCGGCTGTCTTTTGGGTTTCGAGTCAGAAGTTTTGTTATTTTGGCTTCCGCTGTTGTGGCTCTCGAAAGCCTTTATACCTCCGCCATTGTGGCTCCCGTTCCGCTTCGACTTCCAATGTTTTGAAGCTCCAACGTTGAGGCTCCTATTCTGCTTTTCGCTCTGACGTTGCAGAAGGGGATGTCCTTCCAACTTCCGATGTTTTAAAGCTCCGATGTTGCGGCTCCCGTTTCGCTTTTCGCTCCGACGTTGCTGAAGGGGATGTCCTTCCGACTTCCGATGTTTTTGTTTGCCACGGAGCCCGTAGTCTTTCCATCTTCCGCCGTTGCGGATGAGAAAGTCACTATCCTTCCATCATTTAGTCGTTTCTCCTCCTCTCACCAATATGTTTGTTTTCCCATTTTCGCCGATCCTTGTGTTGTGGGCTTCCGCCGTTGCGGATGAAGAAGCCACTACCCTTCCGTCGTTGCGGATGAAAAATCGCTATCTTTCCGGCCGCTTTGTTTCAGATCCTGCCCATTCTGTATAGTGTGATCAAATTATTAATTTAAAACTCTGTTTTATATATGTGAAAATGTATAGATGTACACTTGATCGTTTTCATCCTTCTGTTTCATTTATTTGAATGTATAATAAAATCCTCTGTTGTAGTGAACTGTGTAACATTAACATTTGCTTGATTACTGTTGTGATTTCCTTTGATTCATCCTGTTGTGGCTTTGCTTGTGAGTGAAACATTCAAATTTTGGCATATGGCAACATTCAGACTATGTAGCAAAATTGGCTACATATTCCATCATTTAGACACTCAGACGCTGCATCCACAAAAACATATACCTTATAATTTGTCCCAAAAATAAAAAGTGCCCGTTAAAATTTATCTAATTTTAGATAGTTAACAACATTTTCAATAGAAAAAAATATATATTTGGAAAGGTCATTCAATTTCCTACATTTCTTGTTTTTAACTGATCGCAAGATTCATTGTGTAAGTGTCTCAAAATATCCATGCAAGTTGATGGATGTCTATTTTTTCAGTTTTGTATTGCATCTAACGCGCCAAAAGAGACCCTCAACTTCTTGCACACACCCTTCATGCCCTTTCTAGGCTTTTTCCCTTTCCTTTTGGCTCCTTGAGTTGTGAAATGAACTGAATGTTGTCAATGTTTCTTAAGTCTTGTCTCTTCTTGATTGAGCATACCGGCCAACTCATTCATATCCTTAATAGTGTTATAGTGAATCTGAAACGGCCCATACTGAGGAGGCAAGGAGTTCAAAATAAATTGCACAAGAAATAACTCATCCACTTTCATCTCAAGAGTCTGTAATTGAGCAGCCAAATTTGTCATTTCAAGGACATGCTCATGCATCCCACGCGTACCATCAAACTTCATAGTGGTAAGCTTAGCCATCAGTGTCCCAGCAAGGGACTTTTTTGCAGTTCGAAAACGCTCTCCCACAGATTTCAGAAATTCTTTAGCATTGCCAGTTACAAGAAGAATTGACTTGATGTTGTTTGCTATAGTCGTCCACATAAACTTAAGACTCAGTCTATTCGATTTTTCCCATGCTTTGAGTATAGATTTTTCTTCAGCACCGCTGTCACTAGTAATAACAGCCGGTTTCTCAGATTCAAGTGCTAAATCTAGATCCAGAACACCGAGGTGAAACTGAACCTGTTCTTTCCAATCTGAGAAATTCATTCCATTCAAAATCGGAACAGAAGAGGCATGCGAATGTAACGAAATAGGAAGTGATATTGCAATCATAAATTTATGTTCACAACATTAATGCTAAGAGTTATAATAATTTGACAATAAAGCAACATAAAAACACATGGTTAAACAATAATAAATAGTATTACCGTGATATACCTTTGGGCTAATCTTATGGTAAACTATTAACAATTATGATGATTTCCTTTCTCCTAATAGGACTATTACTTTTGAGTATCCATACTAACCTCAATTGTGAATACCCACCAACCATCCTACTCCAATTAATTAATCTCTCAAAAAATGGTGCACCTTTGGGCCAACCTAATATTCTTGTGATTAAATAATTGCGATTTGCAATCATTATTTTAACACCTGGGAAACGAGTATTAAATTTCGATAATTTGACTTGATATTACGTGTCATTCCAGTTGGGCCACCAAAAATTTCGATAATTTGACTTGATATCTACGTGTCATTCCATATAATGACTTTGCAGATGAAATCAATAGTAATATATTCAACCCAAACTATGCATCTACTACAGAGTATTATTAATGTTATAAAGTATTGTTACATACATAAGAGTAACAATATGGCTTTATCATAATCTAGAGTCTATGTATGCAAAAGAAATATTAATAGAAATTTCACTTATCATGAAAAGTAGTTTACAGGAATAACTGAATCAAAGATAATCTTTCATAAAACTACAATATTTTTACTCACAAATACAAATATATATATATAATATTGATGTGATCTGAGCCAGTCACACTTGTAAACAAACATCCATATTTTCACCAGTTAAACTTAATCTGGTTTCTCCAACACACCAAAGGACTTCTTTCTTCAAAGACTTCCTAGGAGATCTTATGGTATTGAAATCCTTGAAGCATTTGAAAAACGTCACTGCCTATCATATGCTCGTAGATGAACTGCTATAGCAGTAGGCAAGTACATATTGTTTGGTCTGAGAGTGTCTGAGCATGCCTGCTAACGTCATTAATCTACTCCAGAAAAATTCATGTTGCAGGTGTGGAGAAAACACATGAGCAAATGCCCAGGATAATCATGTCGATTCAACAATTTAAGGTCATTCGAAGAATGCAAGACTCGATCCAAGAAATGGATCCATATTTCAATAAAATATCATCATGGAAAAACATGAAAATTCTCAATGCATGCTCTGATACCACATGTAAAATTTATATTTCATTTAACTACTGCAATTACATGACTTAGAACTTTCAAGTTCTTTACATATATTAAATAAAGCGGAAATTAAACCATCATTAAATTCATTACATGGATCCATTTCTACATAGATCTGTGTACGATTAAAAACCCTTTCTTTATCATTGCTTCAGTCTTCAGACCAGAAATACGGTTTCTCTCTTACCCCCTTTCTGACAGACTCACAAGATGGGTATTCTGAAGGTTCTTTTATAGGTGGAGAGAGGATCAGTTTCTCAAGACGGTTATACTCCATTTGCCCATCATAGTAGGAGGCCCATCATAGTAGGAGTTTTCGAGACCATTCCCATGGATCCGTTAGCATTCGAGAATCGTAACTGCCTACCACATGCGTCTCTTCATGTGAGCCATTAAACTAATAAGAAATTAGTCTTACACAACTTCAGTGTCTTTGAAGAAAATCTCTCTGAGAAAAAATAATATCCGTGAAGAAGAAGATGAACCATTGTCGCCGAAGGGAGCCATACTTCGCCATCCTTATGAAGATTGTTACATCTTAGTTATCATACATCTAGCTAAACAAGTCCATCTTCCTTCATTGAAAGCAACTCTGCAATCAACTCTCATGAGACATAAGCACTTCTCCAGCATTGTCGTCCATATTATTATCATCTTATTTTGGTTTTGTCTGGTTATATAATTTTGTTTTTCCTGTGTTGATCAGGAATGGTAATTTGTGCTAATTCTGATAGTTAATTTTTGAATGCAGAAGGGATGCAAAATGAAAATCAGAAATGGGTGCAGCAACAGGATGTTGATATAGACGAGCACGTTATAGTGCCAAATCTCAGTGCCTCCTATACCTAAGGTCTGCATTTCATTGAAGAGTATACAACCTCATTAGCTACGGCTCCACCTCTAGACCCTTCAAGGCCTCTGTGGAAAATCCATGTGTTAAACTATAAATCAGCCGAAGCTGAAGCCAATTTAGTTTTCAAGATCCATCATTGCATAGAAGATTGTGTATCTCTAATGTCCCTATTCCTAGATTCAACCAGAAAGCATTCTTAGCCAGAATCAACGCCCACCATACCAAGTACCAGTAGAGCCAGCAAAACCAAACTGCCACTGTGGTATCAAGGGGTATCCTACAGGCAATGTGGAGTGCAGTATTTTCGTTGTGGTCTACATTATTAGAGCTTCTCTATGTTCTGGCAATGTTCCTGTGGTTGAAAGATAGCAAAATTCTCAGAAGTCCACCTGAGGTGGTAGACTATCCAAAGCGTCTTGCTCATGTCTCTCTTGATCTTTAGGATATTTCCATTATTAGAAAGGCTATAAATGGGGTAAGCATTAAGTTTCCATCTTAGGCAATTGCACTATTGCCTGTTGTTATGTTTTATTAATGAGTTTTCAGACATATGCAGTGTTAACATGCCCAGCTGGTGTGACATATATATATCTTCCACATGCACACAATGAATGATGTAATTACCGGAATGCTTTCTGCAGGAATTGTGCAGTATTTTAATCTTTTACATGGTATGATTTTTGTTCAATTATTGCTTTATTGCTTTCTTTTTCTCATTCAGATTCATAAAAAAATGTTTTATCAGTTTAGTAGTTGGATGTGATGTTGATATGGACCATGAGAATGGGAAAGAATAAATGAAGCTTTAAATTTCAGATATAATCTTAATTGAAGCATCAGAATGAAAATTGTTGCTTTAAAATTTAGGGGTGGATTTTAAAGTATTCACATTATTCAAAGGCTTTGTTTATAGTTTCAAGATTTCTATAATAAAACCAACAAAATTGTTAGTTGAAAATTGATTTTAAATATAATCTTGCAATTTGATGTGAAGAAAGAGTGTAGAATTATAAGCTGCATCGAAATATAAAAATAAGTAATGACTTATATATTTAAGTTATTTATCAATTCTATTAAATTTTTTGTATGTTAACTTGTCATTCTTATCTCTGATTTCTTGAAGATGGGTAGAATGTCCCCTTAAACGTTTTCAGTGGACTAAATTCCATCCATCTTGAAAGAATTAAAGAAAAAACACTCTGGAGAACAATGAAGACATGGGGTCAATGGGTTCTCCAGCATGTCAACTCTGAGAAAACCCATGTGTTCTTGCGCAACTATGCTCCTGTTCACTTCAGGTAGTTTAGGCCTCTATGTTCTTATGACAAATGCTTTCAATTCATAGGATGGAAAATATATGTACTAGATGTAAAAGAAAATACAATTTTTCTTCTATGTCATTTTGATACTGAACTAGTGAAGCTCAGGGCTCAAACAATATTCCATGCTTTCTTCCTCTTAAATGAGAGGATTTGAAAGGGCTCAAACATTATTCCATGCTTTCTTCCTCTTAAATGAGAGGATTTCAATATTTTCAAGGGTAATTGTATTTGAAAGCTGATTCTTACATATCAAGTGTCTTATTCAACATCTTTAAATGCAGAGGAGGGTCCTGGAAAACTGGAGGGCAGTGTCATAAGGAAACTTGGCCAGAGAATTCTACTTGGTTTCAAAGGGAGCCAATAAGTAACCAAATCATGTCTAAAGCAATCAGTCAACTCAATGGAAAGAAGAATGTGCAGTTAATGAACATAACATATTTAACTGAATTTAGGAAGGATGATCATTCCTCATTGTATTATTTAGAGGATGGGCATGGACCAGCTCCGATCCACAGACAAGATTGCAGCGACTGGTGTCTACCTAGGGTTCCAGATACATGAAATCATCTTCTCTATGGCTACCTGGTTGCTAGTGGGTATACCACAAATAGGAGCACAAGGGTGAGCAAGGGGTAGTATTCATAAGTAATGCACATTTCTAGATGGTGTAAAATTTGTTTTCTCAGGACCATTCTCCACAAAATGGGAGGTGCATTGTTAAATTGATTGATTCATAAACAACAAGAAGGTATGCTGATAAGAAGCGTTCATTGGTCTTAGAACATACCGCATGAGCCATGGTTAAGATGGGATTCTTTTGGAGCATGAAATAATAATTTGCAGTATTAGTGGAATGGAAAAACATGGATCTTTCTGTAAGTGTAAAAGATCGACCCTTAATGCAGTCTATGCTTAAAGTTGGGCCATATCCTCATAGATGGGGTTTGCTTGTTACAACCTGTATCTCATAAAGAAGAACTTAGGCCCGTTTAATCACTTGAATTGTACAAATTACACAAACTTGTTTGGTTCCTTCCGTATATATTTTTCAATCAATTCTCAATGAGAATTGAATTCACATATAATTGATCTGCTCTCTTACACTTTAGGGTGAAAGGAATGTCCATTTTTTTGTTAAATGTAGAAAAAATAAATAAGATGAACTGATTTTGGGTTTTTCAATCAATTCTCAATGAGAATTGAATTCGCATATAATTGATCTGCTCTCTTATACTTTAGGGTGAAAGGAATGTCCATTTTTTTGTTAAATGCAGAAAAAATAAATAAGATGAATTGATTTTGGGTTATTACAAAGTTATTCTCTAGTGTATTGAAGGTAGCTTGGCTGGCTAGTCAACGTGGCCTTTCAAGCATAAGGTGAGTTGGGCCATTATGGCCTCCTCATCCTTGAACAAGCCCCTCGAACTAAGACCGTTTTTTTTATAGAGATTTTTTTATAGAGATTTACCATGAGGTAATGACCCTCTTGATATTGAAATTTCTAATTTTGTTTATAGTTTATGCAATCACTTTTAGGCATTTTGGGTTACTTCTTTGGGAGGGTGTCTCATGAGGTAGTGATTTGAGGATGGATCTTATCTAACAAAGTATTTTTCCTATTTCAGTTTGCTAACCCAACCCATGTAAAAGGGATCTTGTATTTTAGCTTACAATAACTCATTCTGTAAATAGGGAGGTATATATGTTAGTGTGATATATATGTCTCTGTAATAGCTCATTGCTTAAAACAAAAACTCTAAAAAAACAAAGATTCTTCTTGCATTTGAAGTTGCAGGGTACTAGCTCAAAGGTAGAGCATTTGCATTATATAATGCACAAGATTGGTGGTTCGATTCCACTGTTCCCTATCATAAATAGTCACAGGATAGACAACCCTCTAATGGTGAGAGCCATTGATCACAAGTTCTTTTGTTTGTCTAAGCTGCCACAATATGGAGTAGTAGGTACTCATCCATCAAAATTTCCCAATACTTATAACTAACCCTAATTGCTTATTCACTGCTATGGGCTATTGAACCTTAGGGCATGAATTAATTTTTTTTCTCCTATAAATTTCATTTATAATTAGGACTAGCAAACAGAGATGTCAATGCATACCAAGTTATTGCGTCGAGAGGCACTCTACAGTCTAGTATGAGGTAGATCTTGTAACGTTTGTGGATGTAACTTTTGTCCATATTATGTCGGCCAAAAATAATATTGATGGATGTTGTAACGTTTGTGGAAATCTTGTAACGTTGGTCTATATTATGTCAGCTATTAATATGGGGGAGATCTTGTAAAGTTTGTCTAATCTTGTATGACTAAGATCTTGTAACATTTGTCTAATCATAATTTGTTAAGTTTGCAACAAAAGAAAAATAAGAAATAAAAAATATTATTTGGACTATTCAATGCACACAAGTTATGAATTATGGGATGGGTTTTAGATTTCTTGGTACTCCTTCAGTACTCATCCTAGAGAGTTGTTTTTTATAAATAAAAAATAATAAAACATTATTTAAAATAACTTGTTAGCTTAAATTAAATTTAAATTACTTATAATTGCATATATATATAAAAAACATAACTCATATAAACTAAAACCATAAAAATTAGATTACACATTTCTACTCTAAAAAAGGGTTGAAAAAAGGGTTTGTACCTTGAGAAATTGGATCCTTCTCAGTGCTTGGTAGATCCCCTTTTAGATGGATCTAAGTTGGTATATTACATATCATAGAAGGGTTGGACATATTCTATCCATCAAAAGAATGGCTTTTCTACTTGATTGGATCTATAGTTTAGGGCCCTTTCAAATATTGCCCATAAATAATATTTCCAAGCAAAATTTGTGAGACCATAACAAGAGATAGATATAATGATCTTGTTCATTGTCACCAAATGTTGAGAAATATTTTGCCCATGAAACCATACTATCCCTTAGATGATTTTTATGTCTTAGCAATATTTAAAATTCAAAAATTTCTGTATTGAGAAATTCTTATTTTAGCTATCATATCAATGCTGAAAATATTCCACTGCTCAAAAGGAGAATAATTTTTATGTTCTCAACACTATTTAAAATCTGAAGATGTCATGGATATATATTTATGTCTTAGATGATTATATTTATATATATGAAACCATACTATTTATAATTTGTATATTTATATATATGAAACCATACGATCCGATGATTTTTATGTCTTAGCAATATTTAAATCCGAAATTTTTTGTATTGAGAAATTCTTATTTTAGCTGTAGCAATGCTAAAAATATTCCATTGATCAAAAGGAGAACAATTTTTATGTTCTCAGCAGTATTTAAAATATGAAGATGTATATGAACCTTAGGGCATGAATTAATTCCTTTTCTCCTACAAATTTCATTTATAATTAGGACTGGCAATCAGAGATGTCAACATTTTCCAAGTTATGTATTACATTCTATCAGAGATGAGCAGCAGTAACCATCATAATATTCAAAAGATTACAACACTATGAGAAGTGTACATTCTCATAGATAGTCAATATGATGTATTATTTGTACATATTTTTTTTTGTATACTGGATGAAGATCTAAACAAAAAAGAGAATTGTAGAACCACATATTTAAACACTCCTTGTGACTGATTCACAAATACATAACGTAATTGTTATCCTCCTCCCACAAGAAATAAGCCATTATGCTCTGAATTTGGCAACACATAATGATAGTTTGAGCGTGCAGTAAACCCACCAGCTCTTATAGGTATTGTAGGGCCATGACTTGAGAATTTGTTGAGAAAACTATTTGCTTCTTGGAGAGCAGCTTTAACAAGCATCCTACAAACATACAAAACTTGA
Source organism: Pseudotsuga menziesii (assembly GCA_001517045.1). Classification (NCBI taxonomy): domain Eukaryota; kingdom Viridiplantae; phylum Streptophyta; class Pinopsida; order Pinales; family Pinaceae; genus Pseudotsuga; species Pseudotsuga menziesii. Next base: position 16,717 of record LPNX010241006.1, read on the forward strand.
AATTTAGCATGCCAATCAATCATATTCATCTTGAGAAGTAACTGAAATGAAAGCAAACACCCATGAGGCAGTAGCACATGGCTAGAAACATCTTCGTTTGTTGTGTCTACCTTCCTAAGTCAGGAAAGGAGTTTCAAATTTTTTTAATAGGAAACTGTGTTGATCTATAGGCAAGTGTGCTCTTTCTATAACCATTCTACTGTGTACTGGTAGGCTTTGGATAATCTCTACTCCGGCCGTTGTGGTAGTTTTCAATCTATTATTTTGGTAACTAGAAAACTATTATAGAATGAATCATGATGCATAAAGTTTATATGTGACTAGAATATTAATCATCTACAGGCCTTATGTCCTTATAATAATAAGTTAAAGTAAAGAAAAAAAGTTGAATTTTCCCCCATAAGTTAGGGCTAAAACATAAATATATGCTTACTAAGAATCATGCCCTTCAGTGTGTCTTGGGATGTCTGCAAGCCATGCTTAATTAGAGAGGCTGAGGGTTATGTAACCAACCCTTATGGTCATTGTGAATGAGGTCGAGGGTGCTAACGAGGCAAGGGAGCAGGCCCAAGGTGGAAATGCATGCAGGCGAGGGTAGAGGAGGTAGAGTAGATAAAGGCCGAGGCTGAGGAAGGTATGTTATAGCCTTAGGAAGGGAGGTCGAAGGTGTGTAGCAACAACAAATGGAAGAGGGAGCAGCCGAGCAAACACACATTTCCTTCTAAAGCACTAAAGAACAAAACGAACTATGCAATGTTGCCAATATTTGTACAAAATTCCAGGGCACTTCAAGTAGTTAAAGCTACCTTTGGTACTGCCATCCTCAAGTGATACCATCACTCAAATTGTTTCACTTTATGTTAGCATTTGGCATTGCATTTGTAGATATGCTTTTCTTTCTCTTTGTAAAGAGAGATTTTTCAATCAACCAAGCATGGTCAATAGGAGGATGGCCCTGCATATCCCCATGGCCTTGGATTAGCGCTAAGAACAAGGAGTGTTGCACCTCTGCAGATATGGACACGCCACATGTTAAAGAATGGCGATGCCTAAATAAAGGGTAATTGACATATAGTTCAAAAGATGGAAAAAAACACAGTAACCCAGTCTTGCAAAAAAATCAATGTGTTGGCAATGGTGTTGAAAGCATAGGATTTTGCAAACCTTGCAGATCACTAATTGGAGACTTGTGAAGTAGTTGGGCATGTTGCATCTCCCTATGGATTTGAGTTGATGCCAAGGGAGTGGATTGTTGAATGTCTGCAAACATGAACACACCAAATAGATATGAAACATATGTTATTTCAAAGAAATTGATTTCAAAACATATAAAAAGTCCACTGAAATGTACCTTCCATGGAAAGAAAGTTTGGATGCCTTTGCATTTCCCCATGGCCTTGGATTGGTGCCAAGAAAAAGGAGTGTTGCGCCTCTACACACATCCACACATCACATGTTAAAGAATGATGATGCCTAAATAAAGGGTAATTGGCATAGAGTTCAAAAGATGGCAAAAAATACAGTAACCCAGTCTTGCAAAAAAATCAATGTGTTGGAAATGCTGTTGAAAGCATGGGATTTCGCAAACCTTGCAGATCACTAATTGGAGGCTTGTGAAGCAGTTGGGCATGTTGCATCTACGTATGGCTTTGAGTTGATGCCAAGGGAGTGGATTGTTGAACGTCTCCAAACATGAACACACCAAACAAATATGAAACATATGCTAGCTCAAAGAAATTGCATTCAAAACATATGAAAAGACCACCAAAATGTACCTTCCATGGCAGGAAAGTTTGGATTCCCTTGCATTTCCCCATGGCCTTGGTTTGGTGCCACGAAAAAGGAGTGTTGCGCCTCTGCACACATCACATGTTAAAGAACAATGATGCCTAAATAAATGGTAATTGACATAGAGTTTGAAAGATGGCAAAAAATACAGTAACCCGGTCTTGCAAAAAAATCAATGTGTTGGAAATGATGTTGAAAGCATGGGATTTTGCAAACCTTGCAGATCACTAATTGGAGACTTGTGAAGCAGTTGGGCATGTTGCATCTCCCTATGGCTTTGATTTGATGCCAAGGAAGTGGATTGTTGAATGTCTGCAAACATGAACACACCAAACAGATATGAAACATATGTTATTTCAAAGAAATTGCTTTCAAAACATATGAAAAGTCCACTGAAATGTACTTGCCATGGTAGGAAATTTTGGATGCCCTTGCATTTCCCCATGGCCTTGGATTGGTGCCATAAACAAGGAGTGTTGCACCTCTGCAGACATCGACACATCACATGTTAAAGAATGGTGATGCCTAAATAAAGGGTAATTGACATAGAGTTCAAAATATGGCAAAAAAAAGTAACCCAGTCTTGCAAAAAAATCAATGTGTTGGCAATGGTGTTGAAAGCATAGCATTTTGCAAACCTTGCAGATCACTAATTGGAAACATGTGAAGGACTTGGGCATGTTGCATCTCCCTATGGCTTTGAGTTGATGCCAAGGGAGTGGATTGTTGAACATATGGACATGAACACACCAAACATATATGAACCATATGTTATTTCAAAGAAATTTCTTTCAAAACATATGAAAAGTCCACTGAAATGTACCTTCCATGGAAGGAAAGTTTGTATGCCCTTGCATTTCCCCATGGCCTTGGATTGTCGCCACCGTTGTTGAGTGTTGCACCTCTGCAAATATAAAGACATCACATGGTAAATAATGGTGATGCCTAAATATACTAATCTAAACCCATTACTCTCATCGATCTTTGAAACTAACCTGGGACCATAGATAGTGCTTTCTTTGCTAGAGGATGTCCTCGTTTGTTGAGGTAGTGAAACTGAAATAGTTCTTCTTCCAATGCAGGGACATTCAAATCAATTTCCATTCCACGGTGTTTTTTTTTCTTCTTTGTTTATTTTTAGGGCTTAGGAAACTCTTCTTCCTCTTCAAATACATATCAAGAGCATCCACCCCAACCTTGAATTCAAAATCCACAAGGTGTTGCTTGTTGGCCTCTTCCAACATTTTTTTCACCATATCAGTAAATTGTTTCGTCTTGGTCAATGTGGTAGGTGGGCTATTTTGAATCAACTGCAAGTATCTAAACAACTTGTCTAGCGAAATGAAGTGCCTGTGCATCTGCATCAATACTATCGGTGGCCACAAGATCAGTGTTGACATCTATACTATCATTGTGGGGCTCTATACTTATGTCAGGAAGCTCATTGAATGTGTTAGCCATTGCATCCTGATGACATAATGGTTCTGAATTGCTTGAGTTGAAATATAACCAATTGACCTTTATGGCATGCTTGCAAATATTCCCACAAATAGACCATGGGCATTCACACACTATAAAATCTGCACGATACCAATTGACAAGGTATTTATTGTTGTGAATACTTTGATTCCTCACCCAATAAGCTTGAGATGTGCTCTCACGAGGGAAACAATCATTGTTTGGTATTCTTCTAGCCTTTTCCACTGATGATTCAAATTGCTTCTCTTTCTTATAATTGTTCAAGTATCCTTCCTTTTTCAAAATTGCCTTGAACCGATAACAAGGTTCAACACTTGTTAAGAGCATGTACAACATCCAGTCCATCCTACAAGCACACTTCTTCCTTCGATAACATAGAAATCTAGTCTTTGGGTAGCAATGATACGACTCAACGACATTGTTAGTCTCTTGATTGGCATAAGGGAAATATCGACATCCTTTCACCCACATCCCTAGATGTATGGAACCAAGTTAGTGTAGGTAAATCATCTTTATGAAAGACAAAAAAAAACAAGGAAAGTTTGTGCACTTACGAAACTTGTCCCCAGCAACCCAATTCTTCTGGAAGTATTCTAAGAATTTCTTTTCATCTGCAAATTTGATAAAAAAATCCATGGATTACATCATCCACATCATCATTGGAACTATGTTTCATAATGAATCCTAAGTCATTGAACATATCATTTGTTTTTTCTTTATTGCAGACCAAATTGTTCACATTTTTTTTCCATGCCCTCCGTACATGCCAGACACACAAGATCACTTCACACCCTGTGATCCTCCTGCCATATTAAATACATTTAAATGTGAGATCTTATAGTAAATGCAAGTTATATTGCAACATAAGAATATTAAAGTTACCTCAAAGCTGAAATTTCAGCCAATTCATCATCAACCATGAAAGCATTGACTTTTCAATCAGGATGGATTTGGTAGCACTGTTGCATGAGCTGCTCCAACCATAATGCAATATCAGCTGATGTATTTCATTCTACCACAACCCATGCTACAGGAGCTCCGCTTTGTTGTTTATCAAATGCCACGAGTGTGTAAAGATGATACTACCATATTCAAAGAACATGTAATGTCAAATTTAAGTCATCGATCATATTGAATGGATACAATTCAAATATGCATATTAAATCATTGACATTCAACTTACTCCTTATTTATTTGTACTAAACGTTGAATCCATGACTATTATGCTATTGTGGGATAGCTTGACCATGGTATCTGTTGTAAAGGAAAGTATCCTATGGCTAGGGTTTAAGAGGCCATCAACATACTGGGGTTGAAAGAGAGATGCACAATGTTCAGCAAGCATACATAAGCAAGTTCAGAGATGAGAAAGGTCCACACCTGACTCACTGAAGGCTGGTTCAAGCTTTCTCTTCAATCCTCTTCTTGCTCCTCTCGCTCCAAGATACCTGCAAAACGAATTATACCTTCCTCAAACCATTATGACCACATATAAAACAATGATACTCAAATAAACATGAACTAATAATCTGAATAACATCATCATATGATCATAAACAGAGATTCAATCACACATTGAACAATGATTTGGGAAGAAGAAGGACATCACATCTTTATTAATCTTGAAAACAAGTACAAGTATACCTTCTCTTCAAGTTTGTCACCTCACGAAACCTTGATCTGGTTCTGCTGCTTCTCTTCTCCAAGGAACTCAGCCTCCAAGCTCTGCAACACAAGGAGAATGCTTCTAAGGCAAAGGTGTGGGAAAAGAGAGCTCCAAATCCTCCAGCATAACAATGCAAAAATTAAAGTCCCCTCTCATGGACCTCCCTACCTCTATTTATATGGTTAAGGAAGAGTTAGGGGCGAAGACAAAGTGGTTACAACTGAAGGAATCAGTTGCATAACTACCCAAACTAACCGAAATTCGAAAGGCGTGTTTTCTGACATTTTTAAAAGGTATCCGCAGGTTGCATAATTGGATAGTCGTGGATACGAAAAGTATACGCGGGTTTCTAGTACAGAAAGTCATGAATATAAGCAACTTTTTACATCCGCGGGTATGCAAGAGAGCAACTCGTGTATCATTCGCGGGTTTTCCTTAAGGAAAGTCACGAATGGACAAAAAACGCATTTTTAGGGTATTTCTGGGCATTTTCAGACTTTGGTGTCTTCTGGAAAGTTTTAGCTAACTGAAATACCTTTCCAACGGTGTAGAGATGAGGTCAAACGGAGTTACAGAAATCAAGATATAGGTCCTCCAATATAGGTGTTTTTTCAGTGACTTTCAATGACTTTCATGAAGTGTCGTCATGGAAATGTCAACATGCGACGAAATCATGCGAAAGTGGTCACAGGAAGAGATGTGTCATTTTGAGCTATAACAGTATCCAACATCCATTTTTTTTTAATTCCCATTATGAAAGGGACACCTGGACCATTGGGTTTTTGGTAAAAAAATAAATCTTCTGGTCGCTTTTCATACCATAAGTTGATACTCATTTCATGCTTTTGGTGGAGTTGGTATTTACCTTTCATCAACCGATTATATATGTTGACAATATCTTTCCTAGATAGGAAGAAATATCTATCTCGAACTGTTGGATCCATGTCAACATGCATGTCGATGTGCATTTTATATGTTGAATCAATGGACACTCCCAAAAGGTAACAACTCTCCACATAGGAAACGATGTCCTTCATTAGCTTTGGCTTACGCAATGTCCTTTCCTCACCTAAAGTGTCAAGTTTTCCAAGACATGGCCATCCTTGTTCATATTCATGCTCATACATATTGTAAGTCAATATTGCTATATGAGGTCTTTGAACCATAACTTTTACAATGAAGTGGCATTGGAAGCCCTTATCCTGTGAAGTCTTTCGTTTAGCTAAATGCTCTCCTCTTCTGTCATTTGGCCCATATGAATATTGATAACTACACAGGGAGTTTTGAAACCTTAGTAAAAACTATGAATGCTAAATGCAACACGAAGACTATTATGTAGAGAACATGACCTTCTCTTTGAGGTCTTTACTAGAAAACATGACCTTCTCTTTGAGGTCTTGTGCCTCAAGATCCATGATGGCCTCCCATTTTCCCTGATTTCCCATTTTGTGATAATTCCTACATACAATATGCAAACACATCAGAAATCTAGATTATGTAGAAACATGATTGCAGTAAATATCTCTATTGAAAAAAGAAAATTCCAAGACTACAGTTTGCAGGTTAACTTTTCTCAATTCCAAGAAGATACACTGTCAAGAAGATATAATACATTAGATGACATATGCATGAATAACCAGTCTAACAATAAATATGTAGACTCCAATGCCAAACTCAGTCTCCTTGATTCTGATGCTCTGAATTTGTCCTTTGATGGGCTTGATCATATTTCTATTTGGTTTCATGGGTTTGCTTGCTGGAGCCATATATTTGTCTTAAAAAAAATTCACTAATGATCATGACTTCTTAAATATTTATTCTTAACAGCTTGAATGATGGGAGGAAGCTTTAAATGATTATGAAGCTTTGAGGAGAGAAATACCAGGGGTTGGAGCACTAAAACAATTCCCCTACACCACCCTACCACCCTTATCTGCAAGTTTCACAATCATCCTCTGTCTTTAAGACTCACACTTATGTTCATGTACTTACACAATTGTTCCTGCACTTATTGTGCTTTACCTTCTTCACTGATCATTAGTTCACAAACCTTTGCCTCTCTTTTTGCTTGCACAATACATATATGTGTACTAAATCATTCTTGATTCTTCTCTGGCAAGTTATTTTATCCCGGTTACTATAAACAAATATTCATAACAAGGCCATCCTTAATCAACATTCAAACTCAATAAATCTTCTAAATCCATAATTCATGCAATCCATTTACATACCTTCTCATCTGTGCATTATGAAACCATTCAAACAACTCTAACTTAAACACATCTGATATTTCATTATTAAGGTTTCACATGCAATAATAAGTTCTGGAACAATACAATTTTCTTTCCAGTTCCTTCTAAAATAGAAAATAATTTTTTTGTACCTTGAAAGGCAGAGTGTTAAGTTTCCAGGATTGGAAAGCATCTGAGTTTTCTAAATCTTTGTGTAGAGGAGTATGCATGCAGTCAATACTTAATCAGTTGCCTATGCGATACCTTAAACATTGCGCTGACTCAACATTGATCAACAATCTCATCATTATGAAATACATTCTTATGTGCTATGAAGCTCATGTAGACTACACATCATTCTACCTTAAACCTTGCTCCTTCTGCTACTAGTCTTGAACGCCCAAAGTTGGAAACCCTTCACCTCATGTCCTCATCAAGGAAATTTCTACTCTTCAAAATCATGTGCATGATATTCTGTAATATAATAGTGATGTAATATCCCAAACTGATATTTTCCTGTTTATGTGTATACTGTAGATGGCTAATAGACTTGCTCCTTAATCAAATAGGAAAGCAAACCCCGAACTTTGCATGCATGAAAATATGTGCCCTAGAAAAATACTGAGATGCTATAAAATAGGAGAAATCAATGCATGTACATACCAGTATATAGATCAGCTGATGGTGAAGAGACTGGTCCCAACATGCAAGGATTCTGCTGGAGGAATAAGGAGATACACCAAATCGTCCTCCATAGGTGAATGTGCCCTCCTCTCAAACTGTATAAGATCCAGAATAATAAATAAGCTGTTGTTGGAAGCCCGGATGATGTGCCCTAGGGTTATAATACCCCTCTGATGATGATGGAAGAAGCACGCAGAAGTTTTGAACCATGTAGGTAGGAAAATGAATTGCTTTGTCTCTGATCACGGTGACACGGTGTGATGGTGAAACCCTCTGGCTAGATGAATAATCAACCTCCCGGAATAACTGCTGAATGTAACCTGATGATGAACTAGTACTGAACCTGGATGATCCAACCTGATGATGAACTAGGGCAGATAGATTTTGCTACTGAAATACACCAGTTAGCTAAGCATGCGCTCAACCCCAACTTAGCTCGCCGAGCTCTCCAATTTGACTCCATAAATCAATTATCACATAAGTGACTTCTCCATTCACTTTATCTTTCTTTTATAACTTTCAACTGCGAAAACCCTAACTTTTGACATGATTAGGTCACTTTATCTTCTAATTTGCAGTTGACTTGCATGCATGCGCAAACCTTAACTTTTGACCTAATTAGGTCACTTTATCTTCTAATTTGCAGTTGACTTGCATGCATGCGCATGGAGACTTAATAGGGTGCATGCATCATTAAATAATGCCCAGATGTTATGCATGCAGGTGGCCTTTGGCTCTAGTGGCCCTCTTCGACCCAATGGTGATATAATATCGATGCCCTATATCTTCTATATATGGCATTAGTCTTTGGCTGATTCCTTGACTGTCAGTACCCGCTTGAACCTATAGGAATCACATAGGTTAGTGGGTTGGTCCTTAAATGCCTAAGCAAAAGAGGACATTACATTCCTCCTCGCTCGAATTTGCTTGTCCTCAAGAAACTATAAAGCTGGGTGCTGTAATACCTGTTCTGCCTCCCAAGTAGCCTCCTCTATAGGCAAATCTTTCCACTGAGCCAGGTAATCTCTGATGATTTTGTTCCTCAGTTTTCTCTCTTGCACCTCTAGGATGCACTCTAGAATCAGAACCAATTTCCCCTCGTCATCAAAGGGAGGCAGCTCGGAAGATGTAACAATCTGTTGACCAACCACCTTCTTGAGATTGGAGACATGAAATACATTGTGAATCTTGCTCTATGGGGGTAGTTCTAGCTCATATGCTACCTCTCCGACCTTCTGAATTATCTTGTATGGACCATAGATACGAGGTTGGATTTTTTCTGCTCCTTTCTTTTTAAGATATGACTATTGGTAAGGCTAGAGGTGTAAATAAACGAAGTCTCCCACCTCAAAAATGCGCTCAACTCTATGCCTGTATGCATATATCTTCTGTTGATTCTGAGCATCCCGTATGTTCTCCCTGAGTATCTTGAGGATATCTTGACCCTCTTGAATCCACTCCTTGGCCTTGGGGGCCCTGGTATCGCCAAATATTTGGTCTGCAAAAGTGGAAGCATCATACCCATACAGGGCTCGGAAAGGGGTCGTCCTAATGGTCATATGGTAGGTGGTGTTGTAACAATGTTCACCCAAGTGTAACCATTTGATCCATGTCCTCTGTTGACCTGATACGTAATTTCTCAAGTATCCCTCAATCCATTTATTAACAATCTCTTTCTGCCCATCACTCTACGGATGATAACTTGTGCTCATGGCTAACTCAGTCCCCACTAACCGGAAAAGCTCTTGCCAAAAGGATCCTATGAATTTGTTGTCCTTGTCACTGACAATGGTCTTGGGTAACCCATGGAGTCTAAATACCTCTCTGAAAAATAGTTCTGCTACCTATGCTGCTTAATAATCTGATGATATGGAAAAGAAGTGAGCAAACTTAGTCAATATGTCCACTACTACGTATAAGAAGTCTTTGCATTGGACCTTGGGCAGCCCAGTAATGAAATCCATAGAAATGCTCTCCCATTTCTGCTTGGGAATAGGTAAGGGATGTAGTAAACCAGCTGGGTGGATGTGCTATATTTTGCTTTGTTGACACAAGCTGCACTCCCTCACATGTTGTATCACATCTTTCTTGAGGCCCTTCCATGAGAACATTTCTCTAATCTGTCTGTAGGTCTTGAGAAACCCCTGATGCCCTGCTAATGGTGAATCATGCGATGCCTGTAAGATTTTCTTCTTGAGGGGAGACTCTGGAACCAAGAAGATTATGTTTTTGTAGTATATGATATCATCAATGACCCTGTACCTATCATCTTGAATCTATCCGTCCAATAGCTCGCAAGAAAACTTATCTTTGGAGTACTCAACCAAAGGATGAGACCTCCAATCTGATGAGGTGCTCATAAGGGATAAAGTAGCTGGTCGTCTAGAAAGTGCATTGGCCACTACATTGCTCTTCCCCTTTACGTACTCAATCTCGAAGTCATAATCCTGAATTTTACTTACCCATTTCTGTTGTCTCTCGTTTAGCTCTTTCTGCTCTAGGAAGTATTTCAGGCTGTTGTGATCTGTCTTAACCTTGAACTTGGCACCTACTAAGCACTGCCTGAACTTGGTCAGTGCATGGAGGATAGCTAACATCTCTTTGTCATATATCGAATAGTGGCGCTCATAGTCTTTGAGCTTCCTTCTCTCAAATGCAATGGGGTGGTTGTTCTGCATCAAAACTGCCCCAATTCCCTCTCCTGAAGCATCACATTCTAACACAAAGGATTGAGAAAAGTCTGGTAAAGCTAATACTAGGCATGAACTCATTACCTCCTTCATTTTCTCGAATGTTTGTTGTGCTGCCTCCGACCAAATAAATGCTCCCTTCTTGGTAAGATCTGTGAGGGGTGCGGTCATCTGTGAGAATCCGCTGACATACCTCCTGTATTAGGTGTAAAGGCCCCAAAATCCCCTCAGTTCTGTCACATTTTTAGGTGTAGGCCAATCCAAAATTGCTCGAATCTTCTCTAAGTGCACCTGGACCCCGTTGGCCCCTATCACATGTCCTAAGTACAACATCTCATGCATGTCGAACTCACACTTGGACATTTTGGCATATAGTGACTACTCCTGTAGAATACCATGTACTTCATCAAGATGTCTCAAATGTTCTTCCCAAGTACGACTGTATATCAATATGTCGTCGAAGAATACCAGAATATATTTACGCAACTGTGTCCTAAAGATGTGTTTCATGCATGATTGGAAAGTAGTTGGTGCATTAGTAAGCCCAAATGGCATCACTATAAACTCATAATGTCTATAGTGCAACAGAAAGCGGTCTTTGGAACATCCTGTTCCCTGACCCGAATCTGATGGTACCCTAAGCGGAGATCAATTTTGGAAAAGTACTTTTCCCCCTATAGTTCATCCATTAACTCATCAATCCTGGGGATGGGATACCTATTCTTTATGGTCTTCTTATTGAGTACCCTATAATCAATGCACATGCGTAAGGTTCCATCCTTTTTCTTCACTAGCACTACTGAAGATGCAAAGGGAATGGAGCTAGGTTTGATGTATTCTAGCTTGAGTAGTTCCTTGATTGTACTCTCGATCTCATCTTTATACCTCTTGGGATGTCTTTAAGGAGTAGTGATAACTATTTGGGTCCCCTCCTCTAACTCAATAATGTGCTCAAATCCCCTATCTCGAGGTCGATCTGCTGGAAGGTCTCCGAATACTACCTTGTGATTCTGTAGTAAGGCCTCTATATCTGTTGGATGTTGTGTGGCCTCATCTGGTGGTTTCTTGAAGGTAACCATACACTCTACAACCCACTCAATATATCCCTGCCGGAGTACTGCCTCCATCTTGTGTGATGTCATTGCTGTGGGAGGATAGGTATTCATCCCTCTCAATACCACCTTCTGTCCTTTTTCTCTTGTAAACTCCATCTCCATGGTCTGGTAATTTGTGGAATACTTCCCTATGGAATACAACCACTGAACTCCTAGTACCACATTCATGTCAGGTACATCTACCACATAGAATGTCTCTATCACTGTATAATTCCCAAGCGTTACCTTTAATTTAGGAATCCTCTGACTACACTCCATGGTGTGACCTGCTACTGCTACTAAAAACCCATCAAATATCAGTCTGAATGTCTCTCTTTTTAACCCATGCAGCATCAATAAAGTTGTGGGATGCCCCACCATCTATCAGTACTCCCACTCTATGGCCCTGTACGGTACCTCTGATCCAAAGAGTGTGGAATCTATGAACCCCTGTCATGGTAGTACTGGTACCTCCTGAGGCCTGTCCCTCAGCAACTATCTCTGTTGTCTCTCCCTGCTCCTGATCCTGGTAATCCTCATCCTCCTCACTGTCAGAATAAGCCTCTACGTAGTAGGCCTTTCCTTTCCCTAAACATCTATGACCTGGTATCCATGGTTCCTGGCAAGTGAAACATAACTTTTTTCTTCTAAGGTCTTGTCGAGTATCATTGTCCATCCATTATTTCTTGGGCCATGGTTTCCTTTATTTATCTTTAATAGGAACATTGGTCCTGGGCGGAAACCTATTTTTGGGCACTGCATCCTGCAAGTCTCTAGTCCATCTGATGGCATCTGCTAGGGTGGTGGGCCTATAATACTTGACCCATCCCCATAAGGGTTCAGTGGGAGATTCAATGAACAACATAATCAACCTGCTCTCTGATATATCTATGACCATGACTGCTATCCTCTGAAACTCAGAAATAAAAGCATCTACACTCCCTGTCTGCTTGATTTGTGCCACCTCCCTAAAGTGTACCTATGGATCCTTCCAATCAAACTGCTCAATGAGCCTCTATGTAAAATCTATGTATGAGGTGATGGTGTTGTGACCCAGTGTCATTAACTCGTGGTAACACCACTCATGTGCTTCTTTGTCCAAATGCAAAGTATCCAATTTAATGGCATCTATCTCAATTATGGGGTTGAGCTGGAAGTATGTATCCAACTTCTGCACCCAATTCCTAGCTGGGCCACCCCGGGTTCCCTCAAAGGTAGGGATAGTCAGTTTCCCTACGGTGCGCTGTAACTCATAGTTCTGGGTGAATGGCCTATTGTAAGCTTTGGGTTTGTTCTTACTTTTAAAGTGGCAAAAGTCAGTGAAGGTCATGGATTTATGGAAGTCCTCTCCTAAAGCCCTATATTCTCCCAGATAGGCACTCATGGGTTCTTCTGGTTCTACTTGTGCTAGAGGCACTGCAGCTAGACTATCTAAGAATTGAGGCATGGTAGGTCGGAAAGGCTTGTATATATGGGGATGGCTCTGCATGTTGGTATGTAAGTGCTCCCTACTACTGCTGGTGGATACCCTATCACTGTTGGGAAATAAGGAACTGTGTGGGGTGGGCCCATTCTTCTCAGTTATTTGCCTGAAGGTGCTCATCATTTTTTTTCCCAGTGGTGAGTTCTTTTATGGCTGATATGAGACTATTGAAAGCTATTTTATCATCATCGACCATTTTTTCTTTGCCTTTTTCAAACTGATACTCTATGTTCCCCAACTCTATGTCCTCTAACTCCTCTTCTCTGTCTCTATACCTCTGTCTTCTGTGAGTAATGTTGCATGGGTCTCCTGGATTCATTTATAATTTTTGCATGCCCATAGCTGGCAAGGAAAATAGCTTTGATACCACTGTAATATCCCAAACTGATATTTTCCTGTTTATCTATATATTGTAGATGGCTAATAGACTTACTCCTTAATCAAATAGGAAAGCAAACCTTGAACTTTGCATGCATGCAGTTGCATGCAAATATGTGCCCTAGAAAAATATTGAGATGTTATAAAATAGGAGAAATCAATGCATATACATACCAGTATATAGATCAACTGATGGTGAAGAGACTGGTCCTAGCATGTAAGGATTCTGCCGGAGGAATAAGGAGATACACCAAATCATCCTCCACAGGTGAATGCGCCCTCCTCTCAAAGTGTATAAGATCCAGAATAATAAATAAGCTACTGCTGGAATCCTGGATGATGTGCCCTAGGGTTATAATACCCCTCTTATGATGATGGAAGCATCATGCGGAAGTTCTGAACCCTGTAGGTAGGAAAATGAATTGCTTTGTCTTTGATCACGGTGACACGGTGTGACGGTGAAACCATCTGGCTGGATGAATAATCAACCTCCTGGAATAACTGTTAAATGTAACCTTATGATGAACTAGTGCTGAACCTGGATGATCCAACCTGATGATGAACTAGGGCAGATAGATTTCGCTGTTGAAATACACCAGTTAGCTGAGCATGCGCTCAACCCCAACTTAGCTCGCCAAGCTCTCCATTTCGACTCCACAAATCAATTATCACATAAGTGACTTCTCCATTCACTTTATCTTTCTTTTATAACTTTCAATTGTGAAAACCCTAACTTTTGACCTAATTAGGTCACTTTATCTTCTAATTTGAAGTTGACTTGCGTGCATGCGCAAACCCTAACTTTTGACCTAATTAGGTCACTTTATCTTCTAATTTGCAGTTGACTTGCATGCATGCGCATGGAGACGTAATCGGGTGCATGCATCATTAAATAATGCCCAGATGTCATGCATGCAGGTGGCCTTTGGCTCTAGTGGCCCTCTTCGACCCAGTGGTGATATAATATTGATTCCCTAGATCTTCTATATATGGCATCAGCCTTCGGTTGATTCCTTGACTGTCAGTACCCGCTCGAACCTATAGGAATCACATAGGTTAGCGAGTTGGTATTCCAATGCCTAAGCAGAAGAGGAAATTACAAGTGACTTTAATCAAACTCTAAAAAAAATTCAAGCAAAAATGAACATCAATAAAAAGCTTCAGGGGAACCTTTGTGTCCATTATGGTCTCATGCAGCTATCTAGATCAATATTGTGAAAACCACAATCTGACTGGCTGAGTCATGAATATCTCTTATGGGCCTATGGGTCATATAATCAAAGAAGGTGACATACATTGGGGTATATTACATCTAAACTTTGTCACTTCTAAATTGTGCATATTGATAGAAAATCAAATTTCAATTAGTTTATACCTGTACTAACACAACCTAGTGTAAGTCAAAGTCATTTTGGCATGTATGAAGAACACATATATGAATCCACGCCACTGCATTGTGAACCTAAAATGATCATAAGAATGTGTTGAATTCCAATCCAAGTGAAATCTTCTATGATCGATTAATATGAATTGGAAGAAGTACTAAAATCAACAAAAAGAATAGGCAGTAAATCTTACGGTGGACAACAACTTTGTCGTGAAGTTTCTTTACAAATTGATCAGCAGCATATTTCCAATTTGATGCATTGTAGACAGATAAAAGTTCAAATTATATTTGAATCAAAATAACAATTCAAGAAAAAAGATCAAGTTATAATTTGTTTTCTGCCTATCCAGTCTATACAGGCTAATTTCAAAATCATTAAAACTAATGGCCTTCATGAGAATTTACTGTAGAACTGGTGGCATCCCAATCTGTATTTTATATTTTTGTTATATAATAACAAGTCCATCATCAGTTAGTCTATATGTTGATAAAAATTTTATAAAAGAGCTAGCTACCCTCTTGCATCTCAAATCTATCCCTACAGAATTTTGAATGCAATTGCAAAAGGGTTCACCAGAGTTGCCAACTCATGTCTTAATTAATTGATTGCTTAATGAACTACAGACTGGTGGTTTGACTTGGAAACATCTTTTCTCCAGCTAGGGACAAGATGAAAACAATTGTAATCTTTTATATTAATTGTTCATTCAAGAGAAACAACTTAAGCACCTAAGCGTTTCCAGTTTGCAATGCCTAAAATGTGGATACAACTTTCCATTACATTTGTTGGAGTCACTAGCAATAAATAATAATAATCCCATAGGTTGGCAACAAGCTTGTTTGCATTCCTCCTCTCAACCACCCTAACTAAACTCAATTGACAATGTGTATCTAAAAAAAATTGATGTTTGCAGAAACAAGACAAACAAAAAATTGATGTTTTCAGAAATAAACAAACAAAGAAAAGGAATCTCGGTTTTTTATTTGACTTCTTTAAAATGTAGTTTCATTTGCTTTTCCAAGTTTGAAGGATAACTAATGTACAGCTGAGATTACCCTTTTGATGTTCATTATATTTTTTCATTTGACCTAGAAACACACAAAAAATTAAAACAGTGCTTTGGTTGCATTTCTATAGTGAGGCTAAAATCTTAAAGCCAGGATAACATTGAGTAAAAAATCATATGGAAATACAAGAATTCTTACAACTGGCTTGGCTCTTCTCCATGTGAGAGGAAAAAGGTGTGTCCCAGCTCCCCCACCTAATATGATAGAATAAACTATTTTGGGATCAACATGGGATCTCTCAAACTTTGGAATCTACAAAGTCTGCAATCAAACACCAAATTTTCCATTAATTATTAAACTAAAAATTAGATCATTCCTCACTACAAAGTCTCTATACTATATCACAAGTAAAGATATATTTTGAACTAACACCCATGACACTTAACAGATAAGAATGGAGGAAAATAAAGAAAAACAGTTACATAATTCTAAACATACATATAAATCATACTAACATGCCTAAGCCAACAAGAATGGACGACTGAAATAAAAGCTAAACAACAATAGGAATGGAGCAGGAGAAGCTATAAGGGCATTTGAGGTGATTATACTTGCTTTGGATTTATTAATGGCTTTCGATTCATAGGTTCACAAAGTGTCTAACTTCCATTAATGACCAATCAAAATTCAACAATTCACATCTTGCAGAAAGATTTGACACTGTTAGTGAAACTTCTAAAACTATCCAGCTACTACAAATTGATCAATTTAATAGGAAATGGAACCTAAGTAAGTTTTGTGAGCTCATGCCATTGTTCAGCCAATTCCAATTCCAAATAGACAAACATACAAAATAAATTTACTAGGTAGTGAACATCTCCGTTAATAAAAGCCGCAATCAGTTCAAAGTTAATAAAAGATGCATGTATGCTACCGGTTCTTTGTAATGTACATCAACATAGTAACATACATTACAAACTTATACAATACATAATAAGCAATAATCAAAGGCCATAACTCCTCAACGTCATAACCAGTCAATAAGTACCTATACTATAGTTATTGTAATTCATCAGCAGCTGTGAAATTTTGCCAAATCTTTCTCTTTACGAAAGTTCATGCTTTAATGCGGTTTAATTGTCGTATTTGAGTGAATTGAGGCATAACGTAGTTAAATTTTGGCAAGTATGTTTTCGAGGAGTCAAGTTGCTATGAAATTTTGCCAAATTTGTTCTCTTTATGAAATTTTGAGCTCAATGTGGCTTAATTTCCATATTTGAGGCATGATAGGGTTAAATTCAAGCATTCAATATGTACATAATAATTCATAAAACAAATACATTATAGAGTTAAATACAAGAGAGAAATTATCTTGAAAATTAGTTGTCCCGCAACTAGCTATGTCATTGCAAAGTTCCACCCAACCATAAGCCAGTTGTGATCATCAATCTCTCAGCACAACTACCACCCTCGATCTGGGCATGATTTCCACAAGGAAAAGTGAACAACAGGCTCACACATAGCCAAATACACATCAAGGTTCAGCCAAGCCAATGTACAGTTGGGTTTATCAGGCTACTAAGGTAGTGGAAAAGAAGAATTGCTAAGCTAGTGAGCTCAACCATGGAGCTATGGACACCTGCACAAGATCTATCTAGTTTGGCCTCCACAATACCTACACACCTAACACAAGGAAGTATTCCCTTCACTGTTACACAACCCCTTAGGACATACCTTCCCTTCTAGTGTTCTTCAAGGTGTGCATAGAAGATTATCCAAACCCTTTTGATCTTTCTGTGAGGTTCCTCTCTTCACTAGGTTTATCAAGCCGGTTTTGGGCCTCTTCCACTCTTAACAGCTCATACCAAAATGAGGATGCACATAAAAACAAAACTCAAGTGTTGGGCATGAAGAAAAAAGGTTTGGAAACAAAAAACAAAATGATAAACGGGGAAATCAACCATGGGAGAGAAAATTCGATTTTAGAAAACGTTTATGGGCCTTTTCGGGACATAAATAACCTCCACAAACCCCCAAATCGTGAATCTCTCTTCCTAGTCACCGTGTCATACAAAAACAGGTTTCCATCCACGGAGAAAATGAGGAAACTACATAAAATCGTGAGGGAAATTCCCCAGGTAGCTCCAACTGTGTGAGGAAGTGAAACACATGGGTGAAGAATGGAACAGAAACCAATTTCTATGTGTTTTCTTTCCCCATAAGAAAAAATATAATTTCCCAAAATTGATGGCTTTCCCCAATATGAAATTGACTACTATACCTCTCCATTCCCAATGCATTAACTACCTCAACCAATTTTTGGAAGAATTAAATGATTGGGTGGATAAGAGAAAATGGGTAGTTGAGAGTTTATGGGTTCTCTCATTGAAATTTGTCTTATCACTATTGGCTCAAGGGTTTGAATAATTCCCCTCCCTATTCCTTGTGAAATCATGCTCCCATCTCTTGTTGCATTGCATAGCTAGTTGTGGGTTTTCTATTAAATTGAATAGTTAAAAGATGTCTCATTTTATATTGTGCCTGGCTAGCACAAGAAACATAGGTATCGATTTTTTTTAATTGTCGATACATAAAACACTAAAACGATGGCATGGCCTTGGCCTTGGGCTCCTCACCATGATTTAATAATGATATTTACATCATGTACAATTTTAATGCAGTGTGGTCAAAATCAGGATATTACACTTATGTCGGTCGCTTTGCCAAAGTCTGACGAAGCTCGTTGTAGCGAAGCACTTTTCCAAGGCGCTCCCCAAGCTCACCTCATATTAGCGCTTCACTGAATCCCGATCAAATGCGCCTCTTGGTGGGCACAACTCCTTAGTGCATCTGAGCGCTTCCTTCTTAGAGCTCAATGGAAGCGTGCTTACTTTGTGGAACCTGCTTCCACCAAATGCACCTTCCTGCAAAGTGCTCACTTGAACGCCCCTTGGCGCTTTTGTTGACACCTTCCAAACTATTGAAACCTGCTGCCTACCAAGCCATCGCTGTTGAATGTGCCTTTGGTGGGTGCTAACCACTTAGTGCTCTTAAGCACACTACTAGCGCCCTATGGAAGCGCACTTCATTAGTGCACCTCCGAGAACCCTGTGGAGCGCACTATGATGGGCTCTTGCCTACAGAACACACCTTTCTGCAGCGCGCATCTGTCAGGAATTCCTGTGGAACACACCTGTCTATGACGCACGTCTGTTGGGAAATCCCACGGAACATGCTTATTGGATGCTCCTGCAGAGCATGCTTGCAGATGTTCCTGCATATCCCACCTTCGAGTTCACTACTCATGCAATTGAGCTAAATGTTGCTTCTCCTGGGTGCCCTATGAAGTGCTTCCCTTAAGGGAGCGTCGCAGTCCCGAAACCACCACGTCTTCATTACTTCGTTCTCTTCCTCCTTTGGCTAGCCTCTGCGATTACTCTTTTATACACTTGGTCACTCTTCTAGTGTACCTACATATCCGACTTTCCCACCTTGGAGTGCTAACCGTCGTGGGCACCCCTTTAGCTGGCACCCCCACCCAATAGCCCATCAACCTGCCAAGTGGTGCTCGTGACCCCACGAAGTGTCCAACATTTAGACAAATTTTGATCAAGTGCACACTTCGGCGTGATGTAACGAGCGTTTCTCCAAGTGCCGGGAAACCCCATGTTCGTTGATGGAAGTGGCTGTAACATGCTCCCCCACTTGAATGGTTGTCGTCTTTGACAACACCGTCATGACCATTGTCTCTAACTGCAACTCATCCAACTGTCGCATCAACCCAAATCGCTTCGGTGCTGCAACCTTGTCATGCTCTGTCCATGTTGACTCTCACGAGTGAACTAGCTGGTTCATGACTCCCAACCAATCTGTCTATCATGAGATGAACCACACACTCAGTCACGAAACTCCTCCACTCTTCAGTCCCCATGCAACCTTGTCGAACGTAAGGAAAAGTTCAACACTTCACCTTGTCGGGCATAAGGCACCAATCCCACCCAAGCGTCGTGTTCTCTAGTATTACTTCCATTTTCATCTTCAGCCTACATACTTCTCCTTTTTTTTGGACTGATGACACCTCTGTCTCAAGCGAAGACAAAAACGACTCACTTAGCTTTCATCCTCCTCAACCCCCTTGCATAAGGCCTGCTATCTTGGATAAGGAACACTTATCCTGTTGAGCGCACTTCTTGAGTGCTCTGTGAAGCACACTTCTCTAACGCTCCTACTTGGAACACTTCCTGAGTGCACCTATTGAGCACACTGCTGAGTGCACCACTGAGCACACTGCCTGGGCACCCCTATTGAGCGCACCTTCCTGGCGCACTGCTGAGCACTCTTCCTGGGAGTATCTTTGAGCGCACTATCTGGGAACGTTGTTGAGCGCACCCTATGAATGCTCCTCTCCTATTGCTAAGTCATGATGTTTCATCGCACCACCACAAGCCATCTCCAATGACTCATGTTGCTTATTGCACTTCCGTCTTGCAACACTCATCCATCCACACCATCTGTCATCTTCTGGTGCTTCTGAAGGTTTTGGCAAGACACTTCACTTAGCCAAGTTTTGTCGAAATGCTCTTGTCTTGCTAGAAACCTTTCGCAAGCCTAACACATGCCATTCAATGTGCCATGCAAAATGTCCTCATGAAAACACCTTTACTGCAAAAATGACTCCAAGACCATCTGCTTCAAGCAACGATGAAGACTCACTCCACTATGCAAACTACTCCGAAACCATCTCTTCGTCGGAATAATGGTGAAGAGCACTCCCAACTGCAACTCCAATACCATCTTTTCCAAAATGGTGAAGAGTTACTATGCTGCAAAAACCGCTTTGATACCATCTCTTCATGGGAAGAGTGGTGAAGAGCACACCCAACTACATCTCTGATACCATCTGTCACGGACCTCGCAGACAGGCTCATTTTTTCACCTTCCGCGGGACCATGTGACACTACCCAGAAGTCACCTGGGGGCATGACCAACCCAAGGAGCTCTCTGCAGACTATGTTTAACTCGTGAAACTCCTAACATTCATCTCCATACTTAGCCATTTTACAAAATATGCACTCCTACAATACAGTAAGCCAAATACAACACAAGAGACAAATGTATGTGGGTGTCTTGTCTTCAACTGGACAGTTCCTAATACCCATGTATAATATGATAAGACTTGTTACAACGATGGAGGATGCCACAAACCGACAACTCATCCGAGAGCTTGCCAAAATTGGCTATGCTCAAGATACAACCAAACCATCCATCTAGCTGTCACCATCGCATGCACACGTCTTCTTGATCGCCAAAACACTGCCAAGTCACATTAACAAGCCACAACCACTCGCAACCTACTGAATCTCACGTCGTCATTCTGTCGCTAGGTGTCGCCAACGTTGCTACCGAACTCCTCCGTTGAGACATTTTTCCAAGCTACTGCTTGACTTGTCTAAGTTTTCCTGCTTGCCACACTCCGAATTAGCAAAATTGGCTAACTGCTAAGATGCGAAACACACCTTTCATGGATGTTGCTGCTGCCATCGGTGCTTCCTGAAAGACCCTCTACCAAGCACCGACACCACCCGCGGATCCTTTCTGACTCTTCATGGCGGGATCATTCTCAAGAACACCCTACGCTGTTGCACTCCTTCTAACTTAGGTGTTTTCCAAACACCCCTTAGATTCCTCATGAGCCTTTACTCCATCCTGCTGAAACACACCTAACCGTCTCATCTGGAAATGCGCTGCTGAGCACATCTCTCGAACACACCACAAAAACCACCTTTGAACGCACTCAATCATACTTGGTGAGCACACTATTGCAACGACTCCCCATGTGCGCCTTGTGACACACTTTTGAACGCCTTGTCGAACACCCCTCCGCAGATGCTTTGCTAGAACACATCTTCTTCGATGCACTGGTTTGGAGCAATTCAACTGAAACACACTCCCAGATGCATGTATTAACACCTGTCTAACTTGGACACTTCTGTTGGTTGCTTTGCCGAAGCCTGCCAAACTTTGTTGTAGCAGAGCACTTTGCGAAGGCGCTACCCAAGATCACCTCATATGAGCTCTTCACTGACTCCATTATTATGTAAACAATCAACCAAATGCAAATGCAGTAAGTTTCTCCACTTACAACCTACCAAAGGATCAATACCAATTCTAAAATCAACCCCATTCCTAATCTTCCATACAATACCCTCTCCAATCAAGTCAGAAGACTTTAAAACTACTTTCCAACTAATAGATATATACCTTTGGAATTGAGAAGAACTTCTACTCCAATCAATAAGAAAAATAGCCTGAACATATTTATGCATAACAATAAGTACGCATAATCCGAATCCATGAACGATATTCCACACACACCTAGCAACAAGATCTTTAGAAAAAATAGTAGGAATTTTTAATCCCCGGCCACCATCAACCTTAGGTCGAGCAAGAATCTTCCATGAGATCCAGGCTAAACCTTATTTCTCAAGGATAACAGACCATAAAAACTTAAAACAAATCTTCCTAATATTTTCAATGATACCCAAGGGAATCCAAAAATACATCCAATAGACAGGAATAGCTTCAAGAACAAATTTAACCAATACGAGCTTCCCTCCTTTATACAACCATCTATGGCTCCAATTTTGAATCTCGTTCTCACATTTGACCACTAACTAGTCCCAGTCCTTAATAAAATATCTGCAAGGTTTTAATCTGAAACCTAAATACTTCAAACCCACCTCAATCTTAGCCAACGAAAAAAAGGAAAAACATTCATGATTGCATTTACTTCAACCACATTCAGGCCATCCTAATGTAAATTGAATTTTTCTTCACTTATCATCATCCCTAAATCCCTACAGAAACAACTTAAAACATCATGTAATGTCAATAATGCCTTACTAGATCCATCAATGGTCTTGATAATATAGTCAACAAAAAGAACATGTGACAGAGAAATCCCATTCCCAAAATAAATTCCAGCGAAATCTCCATGATACCGAGCAATAAGAATTTCTCTAACAAGACCATTAACAACAATGAAAAACAAAAGAAGTGCTAAAGGGAACTCTTGTCATAGACCATGATTGGGCCTAAAAAAAGAAGAAGCAACTCTATTAATAAGTATCACAAAGGATACAGAGAAAAGAGTTCCCATCACCCAAGATATGAAAGGAACATCAAATCCCATATGATATAGAATAACCCTTAGATAAGTCTAGCTAGCTCAGTCATAAGCCTTAGAAAGGTCAATTTTTAATATCACAACCCTAAGATGCTTACTCTGAATAGTATGCAACCCTTCCTATACCACCCCCACAACATCATGGATCTGTCACTCAGGAAGAAACCCAAATTCCTCCCTAGAGATATAGCGACTTAATACCTTCTTAATTCTAGAAGAAATAACCTTACCGATAATCTTCTAGATGCAGTTGCATAACAAAATAGGCCTAAAGGTTTTTAAAGAACTAGGGGAGTCAGATTTTAGAATTAAAGCAATCAAAGTAGTGTCGAATACAACAAGTATTTTACCACTCCTCCGAGAATATTCAACAACCTTCCATAAATCTAGACCAAGAACATCAAACAAAACCCTGTAAAACTCAACAAGAATCCCATCTGGGCCCGAGATTTTATCATTCTTACAAAGGGCTAAGACAACTTGTAATTCATTAATAGTAACCATAGACTTAAGATCAACATTTTCCTCTACAGAAACAAATTAGGGAAAATTTTGAGCAATATTCATTATGTCGGGTAAAGAAACATTATTATCATCTTTGAAAAGAGTCTCAAAATAATTAACCCATGTTGCAACAATATTGTCGAATCCTTAAACCACAATACCATTTTCATCTACAATGTTCTAGATATAATTAATATTCTTCCTGTAATTAGCAAATTTAGGAAAAAAGGAGGTATTATCATCACCACAAATAAGCCACGGGGAACGAATTTTCATTCAGGCTTCATTCTCATGGTCTAAAATAATTTTCCTTTTGCAAGCTTCCAAAGCTAACAGATCCTCCTTAGCCTCCTCAGATAAAACCCAAACCCCTCATGGTTAAAAGAATCCACTAGTTGATAGCATCAATAAAATTTAAATCCTTCTCATCCTTATCTTTTTTTCTGAACAAACCAACGAATGGAAACATCCTTGATATATTTTAAATTATCAACAAAATGGGTAGAAGGAGAAACCAGATAATTATCCTCATAAAATTTCCATGAATCCTTCAACAAAGAGACAAAACTCTCATCATTTAACCAATTAGCATTAAACTTGAACGGACAATGTGGCTTCTGTTCACCATTTTTTATCAGAATCATCACCACATAATGATCCGAGTCACCACCATGGCCAACCCATTGACAAAATCCAAAATTATTCTCTATCATATCTTCAGAGACAAGAAATCTATGTAGTATTTTATAGATTATGTCAAGACCAACCCTTCTATCAGACTAGGTAGGAAGCAATTTTGTAGGTTCTATGTCCCATAAACCATGCTCAACCAATTTCAAAGCAAAAAACTCAGATAGATTATCTACACCGGCCTTAGGACCCCATATCTCAACATTCCCCAAAGAAAAGTTCAAATACCCACATAAAATAAGAATCATCTTCTCCAAATAGCTTTAGCCAAAATATTGTTCAAGAAAACCTCACGCTCCATATACGAACCATAAATATTAACAAACCAGAACCTCAAGTCTAATTTAATAGAGTAAAGGGAGACACCAATACCAAAACAGTCCACCCAAGCATTCTTGAAAAGAAAACAATTAAGCCTCCATCCTAGTAATAACCCACCCGATTTTCCTTTAGCATCCACAAATTCAAACTTCCAACCCTTTATCAATTTCTCCAACTCCACAACAAGAATAAAACCACCACACATACTCTCATGTAAAAACATAAGATCTGGATTCTGAACCTCAATCAATGTCCTGAGTGCTAATTTTTTGGCAAAACTAGCTAAACCCTGACAATTTATAGATTAAACAAGCAGTACGACACTTTCTTAGAGGCTTCACTTGCTCTAAGTGCCCTAGAAAGTTGGCCAAGATTACAAACAGTCCCCACATAACCCAAATATTTCTTGAAAGCATAAGAATCCTTCAAAAAAAAATTACCAGTAACAGTCCTAGATAAAAGAGGACTTCCAACAACCTCATGGTTACCATAAGAAGGATCTTTTGAGCAAGATCTCATAAAATATCCATATGATTTAGATTTAAAGAATTATCCTTAATAGGTGAGGCAAACCCTAATCCCCCAAAACTATGGTTTAAATTCGGATTAAACATATACAAAGGCTTTGACACAGTATAAGAATCACAATTTATAAAACCATCCTCCAAAGGAAAACAAGAGGGCTCCCCCATATCCTGACATAATAAACCAATCTTGTGATCAATAAAGGAATCATGAGTAAACTAGAGCGGTTTTAAAGGCTCTAAACTTGTACCTAGATTAGGTAAAACATAAACCCCATAGAGTCCTTCAAGATCAGGATCCTTCTGCATAAGTATCTCAAGAGAAAATTTCTTGTCCTCCAACATATCATCAGCCATGCATTATTAAAACGAGCAGCATCTGCGCAAGGAACCACCTTGTTTGCCTTTACCCTCCAATGTTTAACATGCTTATTAACCCAGAATTTCTATTAAAATTCAAATCACACTATGTAATCACATGACCATATTTATGACAACGATTACAGCGAAAAGGAACCCCAATGTAATCCAAGGGCTAACGATAAACCTTGCTAACCCATTTAATATATCCTCTGCTAGACAATGACTTAAATCAAGATTAATTAAAATATTTCTCATACACAACACGCCAATTTGGACAAAGGACATATCCGCTTCCACAAAAGAACGCAAAGAATCCCCAACCAACTTGAATGATATATTAATCCCCAACCCAAGACTAACTAATCTTGTATGACATATTAGTTAATCTTGTATGACATTTTAGTTAACAGTTTGCAAGTTTTCTGTTATAACTTTTTATTAGGTGATGGATATATGGGTATTAGAGATATGGTTGGAATATTGTTAGTGATCTATAGAAATAAAGTACTTTGGAAACCTTGTTAGGTAATTAGATCATTATGTAGAGTTGTTTTGAAAAAGTTCAATAAAAATAAAGACAATTATATATTATTTAAGTCATTTTTTATTCCATGAATAATAAAATGATGTTTTTTTTTGTTATAAAAAATATTAAAAAAATTTAAATCCATTTTTAATTATTAAAATTATTTTTTTTATTTTAATTTTAACAAATATATATACATATCTTACTCCCACTTCATTTGAATCTATAATTCTTAAGAGGAAATACATGTTTTGATACTCCCACATCATTTGAACCTATGATTCTAATTAGGAAATACATGTTTTGAAAGGATTAGACCGA
Source organism: Pseudotsuga menziesii (assembly GCA_001517045.1). Taxonomy (NCBI): domain Eukaryota; kingdom Viridiplantae; phylum Streptophyta; class Pinopsida; order Pinales; family Pinaceae; genus Pseudotsuga; species Pseudotsuga menziesii. The sequence continues at coordinate 43,040 of LPNX010241006.1, forward strand.
GTCAAGCTATAAACAACATTATGTAACATGGAGAAAAAACAAAAAAAAATAGTACCTAAAAAAAAAAATATATAGATAATGTTCATGTTGCAACTGTAATAAGGAACAGGGCCCAAAAAAATAAAATAATATAACATATCTGTCTTATTAAAAATTAAAAAACCAACATAAATCCATAATAAATCTGTTTTATTATCCATCATAATTTAAAGTTGAAATTGAAAAAGTAAAACTACCATAAATCCACGATTTATTTTATAAATTAACTAATTAATTTTTGATAATGTATATAATTAATACAAGATTAATATATTTAAAAATATAATAATTACGCCAATAAACAAACCAACTTAAGTATTTTGAACTATAAAGTCTTTTCGAAATTATAATTTCTCGCCATTAACTTTATGTTTGAAGTTACAGAAAAAATAATCTGAAAATAAATTAAGTACATCCATGTATCGACTCATAGCTTACAATAAACGTTATGCCGTTCCTTCAAACTAGTGGACATCTTTTTGGGCTTATTTATAGCTGTGTGGATAAAGCTAACAAATCCTTATATCAGCTCAAATAATTCTGAAATTATATTGATATATTCAGACACCACAACAGTGTCATAGACTCCAACAAGCGAATTGTGAAACACATCGTTTATTTATAATCGACTCCAAATTACCTAATTTGATGCAGCAATTCACACACTAATTTAGCTTAGGATTAATTTCCATACTTAGCCTTGTAATCACTCCACAGCTGATCCACAGATTTACCAGTGATATCGTTGAAGAATCCGAGGTCCCATCCATCGCGCAGTTTCGAATTCATCTTCGCAACAAAACCAGAGGTAACGCTGTCACAGTACTGGAGAAAGTAGGCAGTCACATCGTAGCCCTGGTCCCATTTGTCACCGCTGCCGGGCGTAACCCAGTGCGATGGGGCAAGCCCCGCAGTAAGGCGAACATAATCCGCAATGCCTTCGATCAGCCCCGACGGCGCAGCGTTGTTGCCGTTCCACTGCCAGACGTGGGTCATCTCGTGGTACAGAACGCCGGTGATCTCATTCTTTACATCTCCCTGGTAGTTGGCAACGTACGTAGCGTTCAAGTGTATTTCGTTGTTGCTCGTGTAGGCAACGGCGCCGCTCAAGCTTCCCACAAACGAGCTTTGATCCACAAACAGAGTTACCGTCTGCACGTCTTTCCTGTCAGCGGTCGATTCCTCGGCGAAGGTCTGCCAGATGAATTGGGAGGCGGCGTCCATTATCTGTTGGGCGTTGGCTCTCCCTATCTCGCTATCGAATCTCTTCCCGCCGTCGCTATCCGGCACGGAGTTGGTCACCACGAAAGTGACGGCGTGGATGCCTTGTGCGGCCATTGCAACAAGAAGAAGGAGAGCAGCAAAGGTAGCAGTTGCCATATTCAGCGAGAACAACACTCAGCCAAATCAAATCGTGAGTGAATAGAATTTGAGAGAAGAATGATTTAGAAGGGACGGAGGAGAGAAGGCTTATATAGAGAAAAATACAGTCATTGCAATGGGATCAACATTCAGCGTTGTAGAGTTGCACGCGGAAACGCCATCCCACTTCGACATTTGAGACGACTTCGTAATTTTCTTCGTCTTTTAGGAAGACCCGACCCGCCCGCCAGCGACGAGGAAAATGTGGCACGTCTTTAGACTATGGATAAAATAGTGAAAGTCTAACAGATCATTGTTGATGACCTAATTTTGTTTGAAAAATGATATTGAATTAATGTGCATTCACACAACAGATCATTGTCGATGACTTAATTTTGTTTGAAAAATGATATTGAATTAACGTGCGATCTTGCGAAGATTCGTTTCTATTATCACAATAATAAAAGCAAGTCGTTTCAACATAATAAAAGCAAGTCGTCCTCATTATTAATTTAGTTATGATAAGTTGTGCGATCTTGCGAAGATTCGTTTCTCTTATCACAATTTTTTTTTAAATTATTTATTTGTTTTGATGAGCGTGCTTGTATTTTATTAGTTGTTTATAAAGAGTGAGTTTAAATAAAATTCAG
>LPNX010241006.1:45156-67656 GCA_001517045.1 Pseudotsuga menziesii
TTTTTTTTTTTTTTAATGGATTGTTTTTTTTAATTTCCTCATCTCAGAGTGTTAAGATATGAACGCTGTTAAAATGTTTTGAAATATGAATATTGTTATTGCNTTTTTTTTTTTTTAATGGATTGTTTTTTTTAATTTCCTCATCTCAGAGTGTTAAGATATGAACGCTGTTAAAATGTTTTGAAATATGAATATTGTTATTGCATAGATATTAGTTAGGCGTTTTATTCAGAGATATTACAAATAAAATTTTAAATTTATGTGAGATTATAAAATAAAAATATTAAATTAGTATAGATTTATTTTAAAATAAGATTTTTAATTTTTTTTACTTAAAAATTTATACATCAAACAATTGGATGTTTTTGGAATTGTTTTTTACTTAATAGATTTTCGTTTAAGATGAATCTTAAATAGTTATGAACATATCTTCATGAATTTTTTCTCAAAGGTAGAAAAATTAAGATAAAAATGATCAAAATACATTATCATTCCTTGTGAAATCCTTTTATTAACTTTATAAGGCATCCTAAGTTTTAATTTCCCTCCATGGGATTCCTCCAACTCATCTTGGGGGTTTAGTAACTCTCATGACATTTGCCTTCCTCTTCATGCTCCAATTCTTTCCCCAATTCGAACTCCGAAATTCGACATCTTGGTGGTTGGTTTTAGCGGTGTCATGTTAGATTTGTCATATGTCTACAATTAGGTCTGAATTTGTCATACTTGTGATAGAATCTTTCATCATTTGTTGTCATAGAGTGCATGTAATATGCTTCCAAGTGGCACATAATGTCTTCCAGTCTCTTCCTCTTCCATAGGAGTTAATCCCCTTTACCAATTCGAATTGCTTGGTTCATTATATTCTATTTGACACCACATCGCCCTCCAGTAACATTACAATACTAGTGTGTTCAAATTTGGATGAAGATCATGCTAAGTGTGTGGGGAATCTAGTCACCCAAAGGCTCCACAAGCTTCCAAGTGTCTTCATGGACCCATGCCACCTTGTTTTCTTATTATTTATCATTTATGTGACCCATTTAAATGTGAATATGGTAAACTAAATTGATTTTGGGTCCCATATCCTCTTTATTACAAAATTTATGTTTGCATCTCAAGCTAGGGAACTAGTAGGTTGGTGAAACATTATTTACAAGTAGCCTTATTTGAATGGGGACATGACAGACAAGGTAGATCACAATCTAGATCTAAGTTAAGAGGATGCAAGATGAAAGGTAAGTATTGACATTATGGGAAGCTGGGGAACTTGAAGAAGGACTATTGGCATTTGTGAAGTGAAAAGAAGGATGAAAAGCATAATCAACTATCAATTGAGGCCATTGCAGTAGGTTCAATATGCGCGGAAACAAGTGAGGCCTTGTATCTCATTAATGACACATCTATTTTAGGTAGTTAGGTAGTTTCACTTGATACATTAACTCAAGTGAATCTTTCCATGTCTCCACATAGAGACTGGTTTGTCAAATAACAACTCTACAGTGGTAGCTTGGTCTATTTGGGTGATGATCATACTTTAGATATTGTGGGAAAAAGGGACATTAGGATTTGGCTAGATGATGACAGAGAAAGGAACATATGTGACGTATGACATGTAGTTGACCTATAGAATAGTTTTCTCTTAGTGAAGATCATGGATAAGCTAGGTTATTCTACTACCTTTGGCGACAATCGTTGCATAGTTTCCAAAGGATCCCTAATGGTATCAAAAGGAAAATATTAAGGGACCCTATATCATTTTTGTAGTGATAGAATGATAAACTATGTAGTAATAACAACTTCAAGGAATGCTCAGGATTTAGTGATGATATGCCATCAAAGCCTTGGACATATGAGTGAAAATGGTTTGAAAACTATACATGACTAATGAAAGATTTCTAGACTTGAAGATTATAGTTTAGAATTATGTGGGCACCATGCTTTTGATAAATAGAAGAGAGTTGAGTTTACTATAAGGTCTAGTAAAGTTTTGATTGTTTGCAACTCATCAATTTTGACATATTTGGACCATACCCCACTGAGTCTATAAATGGTTCTAAGTATTTTCTAACTTTAATAGATTATTATTCTAGAAGAGTGTGGGTTTATTTTTTGAAAAATAAGATGAAACCCTTCCATAAATTTAAAGAGTTCAAGGCATGGGCAGCGAAAATATTGAGCAATTTTGTTTTATGTCATAGGTCGAATAATGGAGGAGAGTATCTCTAAAAAGTTTGATAAATTTTGTACGCATGGAGTAATTAATCCCATGATACTACTCCATACACTCAACCTCAAAATAGTATGGATAAATAGATGAATTGCACAATTATGAGACATTAAAGAAGCATGCTCAACACAACTAGGTTGAATAATGGTTGGAACTCCATACACTCCCTCAAAATAGTATGAATAAGTATATGAATTACATAATTATGGGACATTAAAGAAGCATGCTCAACACAACTAGGTTGGATAATAGTTGGAATTGGTTGTTAATACAACCACTTACCAAGTATAAATAACTTGAGCACAGTTGTGTTGGATGGACAAATTTTAGAGGAGGATGGACAAACTTTAGGAGCTCATCCATTTTCTCCTTTATTTACCTTTATTTATTTATGTCATAGATTCCCAAACATTATGCATGAAAATGTGTTCATGAATAATAATGAATGAGCTATTATAATAACATTTACTTATTTCATTCAAAATTGATTGAAAGCTCGTTCCCACATTAATTTTTCTTAAAAAATTTCAAAATTTCAAAATAAATTTCAAAATCCCATTTGCATTTGAAAAATAAATTTGTAAATCTCATTTGCATTAGAACACTTTCATGGTACAATTTCTCCAACTTGATAGGAGAAAGTAAATGCACACCATTTGGTCCAAACCCCACCAAACCCCACCACACTTATTTCATTATAATAACATTTTACTTATTTCATTCAAAATTGATTGAAATCTAGTTTCCACATTAAATTTTCTTTAAAAATTTCAAATTTTCAGCATGAATTTGTAAATCCCATTTTCATTTGAACACTTTCGTAATACAGAGTAAATGCACACCATTTGGTCCAAACCCCACCAAACGGAAGCAACATGATCCACACAATAAGTCCAAACCAAACTATCTCATTTGTTTGTTTGTGTGATAGTCCGATTGCCCGTAGAACGATGCGTCGTACTGCAAGAAGCTCATTTGAAACTTCAAAGCAAGCCATATTTTCTTCCTCGCTGGCTCGCTCGTCTCCAGGCTCCAAATTTGAAGCCTTCAGGGCTCGTCAAGGACCCTTTTACCCGTCATAGAAGACCTATTTTTTTTTTAACATGCAAAATAAATTCAATTCCTGAATATGCTCGTCAATCAGGAAATGGTAAAATGTTTTTAAAAATTTCACTGGAAGGGCCGATCCAAAATCTTCCCGTCAATAGTTTTTTAGTGGGCTGAGTCTGGGGCAGCTGGGACCGGCGCTTGTGCCATGTGGACAGTGGGACCCGTCACCCAGAAATTGAAATACATAATATTAAATTATTTTTAATATTAATACATTATACAGTGATTCGAATTTCGGACCTCGGGTCACACTACCATACTCTTCAGGGTATCGGTTTTGGGGTTAAAGTCGTCCTTAGCGCGGCTGAAGAAGAAAAACACTGGTCCCAAAGTTTTGCAGACTTAAGGGGGTACTTGTCCCTAAATGTAACACACTTCAAAAACCCGGTGTAACCCCTACAGGCATGAACAGTAGGAAAATATGGTGGTAAAACAGATTCGGGTAAGTTCATTGTTATTCCAATTTGTCTTCTTCTTGTTTTTTTTTTCCCGGAGGGATTTTTCTTCCATAACTTTTATAACCCGATTTTTTATTTTACTGGAAGGTCGTGGAGGAAAATTTCCTGACTATCAGGCATACTTCATTTGCATCTGGGTAAGCAGTAAACATACAGGCACTGGTCGAATTCGGTGGCAAAGCGGCCCCATCGCTGGGATCTGCGAGAAGATTATTGTGACCTCCAAGGTTCCTTTCGCAGTAATTCCTACCATTTTAAGAATTTATTGTACATGTATTTTTGAATATTTTTATCTAGTAAAAACGCCATTGTAGATTTACTGCGAAATCCAACAGTAGCAGTCTTGATTTTATGAAACTGTGATTTTCATGTAGGACTAGGTTAATAAATTACTCAGCCTACCTCAGTTCGAAACCTAGGTTTTAGCATGAAAACACCAAGATGTCATGCATACCTAGGTGAGACCTACTAGGCCATACTTCTTGTATTTTAAAGGATAAAGAAATTTTAACACTTCTTACTGATGCAAAAATAGCACCACAGAACCAAGGTTCAACTTCAATTTTCGAAATTTCCCAAACCGACTAGAAGTAACTGAAAGTGACATTCGAGGTAGGTGTATTCATAGGGGAAAAGGGTTCTAAAAAAACAACAACAAAACGCCTAGGTTGACAGTCGCTAAAGAACAAAAATGTCCAAGACGATTCCCGGATGCGGCTTCTATTAACCTCACACTTGACTTTTAAGAAAAGGATCATAGCGTTTTCAATGATAATATTTATTAATTTCTGCACTATAAGAACCTCAATATTTTCCAAATTTTTACTCAAGAAGTTTGGGGTTATTAAGTCTTTGTAGCTGAAAAGTTTTGGGCATAAATCTTTTATAAAAGGTTGGAAAGGATCCGAGTCCTCGGTGAATCAGGCTCAGTGTAATCACTAAATTGGAATTTGGTAATCTATCATTTCATATTAACTCCTTCCCCGAGTGAAGAGTCCGCTCACAGCTTCCACTGTTTTGGTTTTAAATGGATCCTGCAGGCTGCAGTGTTGTGATATCAATGTAGTAGTGGCCGTGGGTACTAGTAACTGGGTACAATTTCGAATTTTCGATGAAATTGGAATTTGGAATGGATAATATGGATTGCAAATTTGCAATTTGCATAGGATTAGAATTTAGGGTTTTCATTTGGCTTTTATTTGATCCTTGTTCACGGGTTTATTCTTTTGTGAGTAGTGACATTTCTCGCTAGAATTGTTGGACTAGAGGAGTTGCAATCTGGTCCATGGAAGGAAATTGGGGTTCAATCTTGCATTTATGACCTGGAGCTCTCAGTTTCCTGTGGATGGGAATTGCAGTCTAAGTTTCCACTGTTGAGAGTTCCTGTTTGGTGGGGTTTATTATCTGAATTGTTGAACTGGAGAGGTTGTGTAACGTGTTGTTCTGGCTGGTCAAGGGAGATTGGAGTCTGTTGTTGGAAAGTTGCATTTTGGACCTGGGGTTTCGAGTTGCTGGTGCATGGGAGTTCCAGGTTTGTGTTTTGGCCTGGCTGTTCGAAGATCAAGGAGTCAGCCCACCCACTACCCAGCCATTTCAATTTGCAGTTGGTAGCTCTAAACAGCCCAGAATAAACCAATTTGCAGGGACTATGGGAGCCTAGGATCACTCGGAATCGAAATAAGTGAAGCAAGAATTGGTGAATGTGATTTAGCTAAGCAGAAAAATGAAGTTACAGGTATGTACACTATTTTATCCATCTTATTATGGATTTCAAATTTGTTTTTTAGGGCTTCCCACGGCTTCATTTAAAGTTTATAGATGGATTGCTTAATATGAACTTAGCGGCCGACAGGGTGGTTGTCTTGGGCTCATTGTGGTTTCTCCGTGGAGGGTTACAGTGTAATGTCAAGTAATGAGTTTTACCAAGTGTGCCTTGCAATTTCGTCCCATGCTCCTGAGTCCTGAGTCCTAAGTTGTTTGCAGACTTGAGTTATGGCCACGAATCGGAGGGTCCCCACTGGTGTCTATGGCCATTGTAGTTCAACTGGTTAGTGTTACGTGTGTACTATGGCCATTTCTGTTTAAACGGTTGGTGTTACATATTAATGTAATATGTCCATTCTGTAATATGCATTATCAATTTACTGGTTGTTGTATTCTTCCCTGTTTATATACAGTTGCCCACAAATGTATCATTCCCTTCCGGCCAGTTTCCAGTATCTAAATGCTATTTATGACCATATATTGTTGCAATATATTTATACAAAACATATGTCAAATACTGAGCCTCTGATGGCTGCCATTGCCGGCTTCCTTCTCTTTGTATATTCTAAATTGTGACAACCTTAACAAACTCTGAGCGATTTGTAGCCAAGGATTTGTGTATTTGTGAATTGAAATCAATAAGGATTATGATAATTTTTTAGCCATGGAATGAACATGTGAATAGAATTCAATAGGATTGTGATAACTTTTCACTGTTTTGTACTGGTCTTGAAAACGATGATGAAATTGCATGTGGAAAATAGTACAGATGGACATAAGGTAAAATATTTCACTTTTGTAATTTCTACTTACAAACCATAGTGGGAGACTCCCAAAACTCTAGGCCCCATCATCCAAGCCCACAACAGTTTAGTGGAATCAAGCTTCTCAAATTTACATTGACTCTTTTAAGTGCTTTTTTAATTGAATTTACAAGTGTCTCTCTTTATTTTGCGTAAGGCCATCGCTTCCAAGCCCACTAGATACTAGTCCAGTACTAGACTCAATCTTCTCAGATTTACAGACTCTACCAGTCCCTTCTATGAACCCTGCTTGTAGTAAACCAGTCTTCGCTCTAATCATAAATCTGGAAGTGCTTTCCAGATTTATTCTAACTTTTTGGTACTTTTCCATGGATATATTCTGACTTTTTGGTACTTTGAACGACCTGTAACAATCAGGTTGGTAATTTCATGAATGATCTATTTTAATCATGGCTTCATATATATTCATGGCAAGTTAGTGACCCTGACTTCACACAAAGACGACAATTCAGGGGAAGAGAAGTTCAGCTTTTGAACTATTCTATGAACGACATAATCTTTTCTGCTTTTCCATACGAGTATAAATCCATGCTAAATTAAGATTTCTTCTGCATATAGAACTTGTTTTTTATAATTGATTTTTTCTATGGGTTCTTATCTAAGTGAAATTTTGTTTCAAGAAGAAGAGAGTGGATTTATATTTTAATTTTTTCTTTTAAGCTTCTAATTGAAACATCAATTAAAAATGATATTAATAAAATCTTAAACTAAAATTGGTTTCCTTCTTATTAGTTTAACTTGGTAAAAAAACACTAATTCACATTCCATTTCTCCACTTATTATTTTGAGTAAATAGAAAAACACCATTTCCCCTTTTGGTATCTAAACTAATAGAAAAATACCATTTTACAACTAATTCAGACTACTCCTAGATTTAACCAAGATAAATCAATTTTAATGTTTTTTTTGTTAGTTCTCTCTGTTAAAATTTTGATTCATATATAGATAATTAGAAATCCAAATACAAAAATGGATTTAGCATTTTGATTCTATTTCTATTATAAATTTGTTAGAAATATAACTAAGATAAATCAACTTTATTATTTTTGTTTTTTCAGATCTCTCTTTTAAAAATTTGATAGAAATATAAATAATTAGAAATCCAAATACAAAAATGGATTTTGCACTTTGATTCTATCTCCGTTATAAATTTGTTTGAAATATAGATTGATAAAATTCAAAATACAATACTAAAAATGTATAGATAATTAAAAATATTTTATTTCAACCAAGAAACCTGTGTTTGTCTGTAATGTCGATCTCTAGGTATGTTTTGGATTCTACCATCTTCAGGAGAAAGGATATCTAACTAGAATGTGATGCTATGTTCATTCTATAAATAGTGAATTAAGGAAAAATATTTTATTTGATATTCATCAAATGCTTATTATTTTTGCTTAGTTTATGTATTATGAGGAGAAAGGATATCTCACTAGAATGTGATGCTATGTTCATTCTATAAATAGTGAATTAAGGCAAAATATTTTATTTGATATTCATCAAGTGCTTATTATTTTTGCTTAGTTGATTTATTATAGGTTTCCAAGTTTGAGTCAACATCAACCCGTCATTCTAATACATAAGTAATTAGAAATCCAATTTAACACTTTGAATCTACCTCAATTATAAATTTGTTAGAAATATAGATTAATAAAATTCAAAATACATATCTTGGAGATTGAAAACACAACATTTAACCTACTGTCTTAGCCATTGGAAAGACACCATTTGACCTCAGATTTAAGCTACTGCCATGAATTATAGAATGAGTATAAATGAAGAATTAAGTCAAATTCATATACTAAATGAAGAAGTAAGTCAAATTGATATAAATGAATAGTGATTATGATACTTTAAAAAGGATCTCAGGTCTCTTTTATAAATTTGAGGTCTTTTTCTTGATCCATCTCTGTTATTAATGTGATGGTTGCAATTTTACTATTCAGTTCCTCCAATTAAAAAAAATATCTATCTTAAACTGCAAAGTTACCATTTTTCAATTCAACATTGTCAAAAGTAAAAGATTTCATCATCAAATGTAGACAAGATTAGAAAGAGCAGAGAGCTCCTTTGGGAGTCTTATCACCCTCAATGCTGAATTTGATCAGCCATCCAGACTAGATGGTTTGTTGAAAATGAAAGTACATTGAAAAATCTGTACATAAATTTGACGTTCAGTCACTGTTAGTTTAGTGGCATCTCTCTATAAGTTTCCTATGCGTGGGGAATGTGATTATTTCGTAGACCAATGACGTAGAAACGGTTCTGCAGTTACTTGGTAGCTTCGTCTTTCCAGTCTCACATGCCAAACGTGAAGCGCATTCATGAATTCATTCAATGTTCTCGTTAATGTCAAGGCCGGCCAGACAACTTTCTGTCAATTATTTATGTAAGCGATAGCTTGACTTTAATTAACTTTAATGTGATGGAAGGCCGCCCTAATTTCCCTATATTATTTTATGCAAGCGATAGCTGACTTAATTACTGTTCTTTGAACTTGTCTCGAATTCTCGGGCCTGCCCATACACGACTTCCATTATGGCAACCTTGAAGTTTTCCTCGTATTCTCATCATCTCATGTAATAATTATTGTCCAAGAAACTCGTCTCGAGCTTCAGATTTGTACTAGTTGTCACTGATGCCGATTAACAATATAGCTCATGAATGTACACGATGCATTGGTCTTCTTCCGATATAAAATAAGCTGCTGATACTAAATGGCTTAAAGATTTTCTAAGAGATAAATTGCTCTCTTCTTCAGCCATTGTAAGAGACGAGTGATTTTCTTTGGTACAATGTCAGTAGTTTTTCTCCTACAATTACTATAAAGTCTGTAGTGATTTTCTCTGGAGCCCTAGCCTTAGTCTGCAGCCCTAGCCTTATTCTGCAGCCCTAGTCTGAAGCCCTAGCCAAATTTTTTAGTCTGCAGCAGTGATCCCTTGTCACCATGGGAGGATTGTGCACTTATTATAATGATAGTAAGTTTGAACATAAAAGCATATGGGAGACCGAGTTTCAAACTTGAGCCCTTCAGCAGGGCAGGCATAGTATCTGGTTTACCAAAAGGGACCTCCAAAGCTTTGTTTTCGCTGGAATTTTGTGAAGTCAAAAAAACATTAGTGGTATGGTTTTGGGTTATGTGAGGGTTTTTTTAATTCAGGGCATCTTAATGGTAGAAGTCTCAGAGGTGTTGTCTTCTCTATTGTTTAATTCGTTTATTTCAATTCTGATTTGAGTTATTATGAGATGTTAGTTTAAGGTTTTTTCAAAGTTCTGGGTTATGTGAGGGGTTTTCCTTTATTCCAATTCTGATTTTCTGATTTTAGGTATTATAAGATGTTAGTTTAATATTTTTTCAAAGTTTTGGGTTATGTGAGGGTTTTTTTAATTCAGGGCATCTTAATAGCAGAAGACGTGTTGTCCTTGCTATTGTTCAATTTGTTCATTCCAATTCTGATTTTCTGATTTGAGGTATTATAAGATGAAAGCGGTCAAAATGTTGTATGTTGCAACTTGCATGAAAGCAGTTCATGAATATCAACGAGCCAGCAATTCAATGCTCTAGGCTTAAGCACGTAGCAGTTCACTGCTGGCTCAACAACAACACCCCAAACATTTCACTCAATAACTTCCAACGTGGAAGTTAGGTTTTCGCAAATTTAAGATAGGTCCACTGCATAAAATCTTATGTACCTTTCTTCTTGGAATCTTATGTACCTTTCTTCTTGTAATGTTATGTACCTTTCTAAAACTACTTGCATAGACCAGGCCTTGATAAGAGCTTACCCCACTTGGTGTTACCACAATGCTTCAAGTCAGAGAACTCTTTGAACTCTGTCTAGTGTTTAAAGGCACTGAATTTTGATGTACTTTTACATTTTCAAATGAAAAGAAGGATTTATTTTTACATGTCAACTATGAAGGGTTCAATATCTCACAGCCCTTCAAAGTGAAATGGGACCCTGCCCTTCAAATTTGATCCCTGCTCGTCTCCATAAATTATATCTTATCTTCCGTGCAAAATATCAAGGTTCCAACGACATTTGTGGCAAGTTTACTCATTACTTGGTCAAAGTCTTAGTCGTTTTGCGCGTACAACGACATTATAATATGTTTTTTTATATTATAATAACTAGTAAAAAATAATTTATATAAATAATTTAAAGTTGATTTTTACTACAAACTCAATTAAAACAATAATTAAGTTTTATGTGATATACTTGTGATTTCATTTAATATTTTATAAATTGTGAGATTTCATATATCTTATTTTATATTTAGGTCTAAGGCGTTTTTCCAATGGAGATTCAATCTCAAAGATTCCTCGTCTCCTTGCCCATTAACATTCTGACACGTATCGCATGGTGATTGGCAAGTTAAAATTTTCATGGTTAAAATTTTCGGTTGGTATATCCTGTGATCGGGCAAAGACAAAAGAAGCCAGCATAGAGTTAAAATGATCAGGTTTTATTCTATACCATGGCGTGTCCAATTGAACTATGTTCTGAAAACATTCAGGCTAAGTCCATATGAATACGGTTTGCTCGGAACAACTTCTCACAGCATGTTTTGCAGCTTGAACAAATAGCTAAAGATAATTCTTCACAGGCAGTCACGCAATCAAAGAAATGTAGTGAAAATTGGTAGCATGAAAGAATATATAAATATGAGTGAGCCCTAAAACAAACCCATCGCAGTTAGCCAGGAAAATCTTGCATTTTGGGTTTTTTTGTTGGGTGGAGATAGCAGGAGCTTGGATCAAACACTTTGCCAGAAATCAGAAGCCGACATTGGGAAGGCCATTGATATCGGCAGGACAACACAAAGAAGGTATGAAGAGTAGTGAAACAATTAGGTACTGTTACAGAAAAAATGCAGTGAAACAATTAAATACTAAGCGGGGATTTTGTCCAGGCAATGAGTAAACCTTTTTCACTTTTTTCACCTGGGGTTTGCTTGGACTGGTAATTTTCTTAGCTTGGGCGCTAACTTCTTTGACTTTAATTGTTGTTTTTCCCTTTCGCTCCAATTAGAACAAGTACATAAAATAATCAACCTCCCAGAAACAAGCCAAAAACTTCAGTCCCGAAGAACGGAGATTCCTTAATATTTATTATTTTTCCATTTAGAATCATTTTTACCATTTATTATTTAATATTTTATTTTTATGTGCAGGTTCAATTATAAGTACGATGGGGGTTCCATATAAATAATAGACTAAATAGAAAAACAACGGTTATGTTTATGTAATATCCTACCAAACAGAAGACAGTCATATTGCGGCTTCATTGGTTGTGATGGTAGGAAACTTACCACTTACGAGAAGACAAAAGTACTTTCAGACGAAGATCATGGAATCAAAAGATGAACAGATGAAAGCTACATTAGAAATATTACGAACCATGAAAATACTCAAATTGCAAGCTTGGGAGATGAGATATTTGGAAAAATTGGAAGATTTGAGAAAAATTGAGTATAGTTGGCTTCAAAAATCAATTAAACTTGGAGCTATTACAACATTCCGATTTTCTGGGGAGCACCCGTATTTATATCAATAATTACATTTGGTGCTTCTATCCTCATGGGAATCCCTTTGATAGCTGGTAGAGTTCTCTCAGCATTAGGAACATTAAGAATACTTCAAGAATTTGTTTATAATCTTCCAGAGCTCATTTTAGTACTTGCACAAGCTAAAGTGCCCCTTGATCGTGTCATTGCTTTTCTCAAAGAAGATGAATTACAAGCAGATGCAGTTGAAAGGATCCCTACACATTTAACTAAGTTTGCAATTGAGATAAAAAAAAATGGACAGTTCAACTGGGATCCTGCTTCAGAAGAGCCAACTCTCAAATGTATACATTTGCAAGTCAGGAGAGGGATGAGAAATGCAGTTTGTGGAACTGTTGGATCAGGTAAGTCTAGCCTTTTGTATTGCATACTAGGAGAAATTCTAAAAATATTTGGAACTGTCAATGCCAGTGGCAGTAAGGCTTATGTTCCTCAGTCTCCATGGATTCAAAGTGGGAACATTAGAGAGAATATTTTCTTTGGAAGTATTCTGGAAACGAGTAAGTATGAAAGGGTTCTTCAGGCATGTTCTTTAAATAAAAACCTGGAACTTTTCATCCATGGGGACCAAACAGAAATCGGAGAAAGAGGAATCAACATAAGTGGCAGACAAAAGCAAAGGATACAGATTGCACACGCATTATACCAAGATGTTGATATTTATCTTATGGATGATGTTGATATTTATCTTATGGATGACCCTTTTAATGTTATTGATGCACATACAGGAACTCATCTTTTTCAGGTATGTTTTATTTAGTTTTAGTAGGGAATATATTTTTTCAGGTATGACCTTTTTAGTACTTGTTTCAAATCCTGATTCCCCCATTCCGCAATGCGGGTTGCGGGAGTTTGAAATTTATTATTTGCAAGTTTTCCATTCCGTAACCTGCATTCCGAAATATCGGGATGCAGGAGCATTTTGGCAAGTATTGTGTGTCATCCCGCAACCCGCATCCCAAAATTTCTAAATGCGGGTTGCGGGATGGAAAACTTGCAAATAATAAATTTCAAGCTCCCGCAACTTGCATTGCGAGATGCGGGATTCCAGATTCCAGATGCGAAATCAAATAGAGCAAGACAACAAGAAATGAATTCGGGTCTTCGTTTCGGTCACACTCCAGGTCTCATCGTTGTCTGTTCTCCTTGAATTCGGCACTCAGATCCTTGAATAGAGCAGAGTCATTCTTCAACTCTCTTGAATAACCGGAGGGTCTTTGTTGTAGAGAGACATTGGCCCAAGCTTAGAGCCATAGCAGGAGTAGTAGCACAATTGCCATTTCCCACAACCCGAAACACATACACACATACACAGAAACTCACCATTAATTCCAAAATGTACATAAATAATATTCCTAATAGTAACCATCTGTGTCACAAAATCCAATCCGGTGGTCAACTTGCTTACCAACCATCAAAATGACTGTCCTGGTCCTTATCCATTAACTACCACATTGTATGTATATATTAACTCCAATGAATATATACATACAATTCACCAATGATAGCCCTTAATCTCGATTGCCAAGACGGATATACACATGAGTATATAACATTGACTAACCTTGAGCAAATTATAAGAAGCCCTCTTCATGGGCACAACCACAGCACTGCCAGACATATCTAGCATTGAGTGAAACTCGCGACCCAATTTGGGATATACACACGACTGAAACTGTGGGAATGATTTATACTCAATAAATATATTTATCAAATGCAAACCGACTAACTGTAGATAAGGGGCAATAAAAAACAGAAAAAACTTTACACGAGGCAACCACAAGGAGGAAGAAGTATATATACAGAATTGGGCTCTTGGCTGGTCTATGGTAAATGGCCACTTGGGTTTTTTTGGGCAGCACCGTGGGACCACTGAACAAAATGGTGAGACGGAATGTGGGTTGTGGGATGGAAAAAATTGCAAATAATAAATTTCAACCTCCTGCAACCCGCATTACGGGATGCGGGATTCGGGAATCGAGTTGCTGAATGAAGCAGAAGGACAATTTATAATGTATCTTGAATTCTATTTCGGAAAACATAAATCACTTCATATTTATAAATGATGCATTTCAAGTTATATGAAAGTATGTAAATGTCGTGGTCAATGGTAAATATATTGTGTTATAACAACCAAAAAATAAAACTATAAATAATTTAATTAAAAAATATATATTATTTGAAAGTTAACCATTACAAGACAATTGCACAAGAAAAAGCAGTAGTACGTCATTTGAGAGCTACCATGGATTTGATTAAGAAATGGGGAAGGGAAGATTTAGACAAAAGTCCAATGATGAAATCCTTCAGAGGATCAAAACCACTTAATTACATGGCTATTCTATTGAGATTACAAGGAGTTCTTCCCATTGAAATCGATATCCCTCCATGCGCATGATATTAGAGGACGAACGGATATGGTCAGGGAGACGAGGAATCTTTGAGAAATGCAGGTTGTAGGATGGAAAACTTGCAAATAATCAATTTCAAGCTCCCACAACCCGCATTGCGGGATGCGGGATTCGAGATGTGGAACATTATTATTTATAATCTTTTCAAAAATGTAATTACTTTAAAAACCCCACTATGATAAATAAATCAGATGTTTGCAGAACTTTTTTCAATATTTCTTCTATTTTGCTGGCGTCTTTGGATATCTTCACATACCAGATTGGCATTTCCATAGCCTCCATTTTCGTTTGGATCATTGTTATCAATAATGCCATTAAATTGCGAAATTGAGGAATTGATGAAGGAAAAGTGTGTAGATTGTGGAAATAAAGTTGCGGAATAACAATTTATTAATTTGTTATTTATTTAGCTTAAAAAACTATATAATGTATATTCGTTCTCCAAAAAGGTTGTAGGTTCAGAACTTCTCCAGAAGAAACCTTCACTTTTAATGGTGCTTCTATTTTTTCTTGAAATTGACCATTGTTCTTACATTCCATGGAATTAAGCTTCTACGTTGCCTGAGAACTGAGGAATACAACTCTATTGCTTTCGCAAGAAGTACTACCATTGTTTAATGTTTATTTTAATATAAATAGAGTGGTATGATTTACATGTTTATATTAAGAATATGTATTTTTATTTATGGATGATGGATAATATGTTTATTATAGTACTTAATCTAGTTACTCTATTGAACAGTGATTTCATTTTCTTATTGTAAAATAACTTTGATAGAGTAAGTTGTTTTTTTTAAAGAAAAAGTAAGATATGTAAATTTATAGATAGATTAAGATAGTAAGCAAATAGTTATTGTATTTTCTCATGTAGTATTTGACGTAATCATGTTCATGGTGCAAAAATATAATCCATTAAAGTTCATTATGTACCCATCTTGTAGGATACATATTTTAATAAAATAATCTCTATTAAAAGCTTATCAGTACATGAGTCAATAACAAGGCTGTGAATAAATGTACTAATTGATCACAAAATACTAACAGTAATATTGCATCATCTGAAACAAGAAAACTCATTATTCATTAAGGAAACTTAATCAAATAAACAAAAAGAGACATGAAAAAATATCATTACTATATTAAATAGATTTGCACAAAATTACAAAACCTCAATTAAAAAGAGGTATTTCCAAAGTCTTGTCCAAATTTTTGCCTTCCAAAAATTCGCTATTACAAAAAGTAGATTTCCATCAAATTTAGATTGACAAATCTAAATAAAACTAATATCCAAGGAAATCCCACCATCTGCTCCAAATCCCTAGCAATTCATCAATGTTGGGATAGTTAGATGATTCAAAACCAAGTTGAGCATCACATCTATAATTCTCCATTTCGTTCAAAGTCCAAATGATCTTGAACTGTAGCTGAATTATTATGACGCCAAGTTTAACCATAAACTATTAAGATTGTTGTTATAAGCAAACACTGTTTTGGAATAAACTAAGGATAAAAAAACCTTAACCAACTAATATTATGATATGATTATGGTTTGAAACCTCGAAACACTCAAACTCTTGTGAAATATATTAATTATAATGAACTTGCAACTCTATTAGCATAAAATTACAGAAAGGTATAGCGTTGGATGCAATAAGCACACTGGGCTCAACCACTCGTGTGTCTATTGATTCAGCCACGTTTCCTTCCCTGCCTGTGTGTTTCGTGCTCTACAGTGCCTTTCTGCATGGTTCCATTGCCAAAGGACTTTATGTGATTTTTTTCCCATCCTTGTCCACATTTCCCCTATGTGCTAGTAACATTTTTGTGGCTCTTGGAGACAAGCATTCTTGTTCTCCTCACCTCCCATTAAATAGGCTTTCCAATAGGAAATACAGTGGAGTATGTCCTCAACCTCTTCACCACCTCAGAGAAAATTAGCAAGTGGGAATTACAAATGAGGTGATGAAGACTTCGGACACCCGCCATCCCAGTAGGAGCATTCGCTCCGACTACCTGTCGCTAAACATGGTCCCCATGCAGGAGGACTTTAGAAGCCGTTACCTCTTCGAGTATTTCTGAGGACACACTCTAGAGACAGGAAAAGCGTTGTATTGTGCAGCTAGAAGTATTCCTATTCGGGAATATTCAGAGTGCATCACATCCAGGCCCCAATGGTTGGCAATTTCCTGGTGCAGACAACCAGGATGATAAAGGAACATAATTTCATATTCACCAACCATCAGTACCCCCTGACAAATGAGCTTGTGGAACCATGCAGCCATTGTACTTTTGGAATTTCTCTCAGTGTTCATTCATCCTCATTTTTTAGCAGCTTTGGATGGTGGCGCTATATAGGGTGAGCCAGACAGACTGGAAAAAGACCTTACCAGCATAGATGCACACATGAAAACTGGAAATCATAACAATAGTACAATTGACAAGTGAGCAAGGATCTTCACTCCTTGTGAAAAGTCCATTCAAGTCATCTGCTCTGATATTCAATTATCATACTAGCCATGGATAAGACCTTAGGTGTTCTCCCGCGTTGTTGCCCAGTTGGGTCAAGGAATTTGGACTTTACCTTCCTTGCCCTTTTGCAAATGCTGCAGGTGGGATGAGGACAAATTCGGCTGGCCATGTTTCTTTGTTTCATGTAGAGGAAATATTTACTATTTCAAATATCTAAATTTCATGATGGATCCTCAAAGTTGGGATGACAGACGATGCTAGGAACATAATCTTGACCTATAGAATGTTGCGAATGGTGTCTGGGGACTCAATTACTAGTCAGAAAAAACATATCATACGTGGGAATGTCCTTTATGTACCATGTTCATCCAGACATTTTGTCCACGGTGAGAGATTTCGTTCATCAGCCGATCTTGACCCACATATATTTCATTTGCTTCTCCATTTATATTCATCGTGGATCAGCTTCTTATCTTTATATGCAGAATTTAATTCAATGGAATCAACACAGATCCTCGATCTGGAACCTGCCTTCATCTGGACCGCCTGATCCTGGGTATAATCAATCCATCGCGCAAATCCATTGGATTCACAAACCCTCACCTGTTGTCATCTTTAAGTTATCCCATAGTGTGTAAACTTGACATTTGTCACTTTATCGATGCCTTCTTATGATGGTATAAAAATATCCTTGTTGGTTAATCATTATATATGAAATATCTTGGTTAATCATTAAATCGTCGTCAATATCACGCGCTCCAAAGACCAAATCTTTCAACTGCAACATATTTCACATCTTAGATTGTTCTCCCCTTGCGGGATTTCATATCACTGTTTAAGTGACCTTTCGCAATCTCCAAGAGATAATGGAATTATATACAGATCACATTAATCCCAAGTTATAGATACATACTACATCATGAAAATTCCGAACTCATGATAGCATTTGTAATATTTAGTGAATAAATAGAGCCTCCTACTGAGGAAAATATCATTTGGACCTCATTTATGGTTTTTTATATGCACAAAAACTGGGCTCTTCAACGTCATTACTTCCCCTCTCATGGCTGCCGAAGAAAAAATTGCCAACATGGTGATACCAAAGGCCAGAATGGGAAATTGGTAGAATTGGAAAGAATTGGAGACAGTCTCATCCAGGTTCGATGGATTTCATTGGCAGTTCCATTCCATCTTATTGTTTTTATGTTCGATTGACATTCCTTTCCCATCACTCAGTGAAGTCTTTCCTGCACTAAGTCAGCACCCTGCCCCTCTTCAACAACCCAAGCATTCCCTCTCAGTGGCATAGCAGGATTGATTTCTTCAATTACAACTTTTAATTTGTCCACACCAGATGGGTATTGCATGTTGTTTTTCGCTGATCCATATTTGTATGTGGCATTTCTCTCTTCTTTACCATTTTCTTCTTTCATTGGAATTTCCCTTTTCTCCTTAGATACCTCTCACACACTGTGCATCTCTGTTATAATTTTTCTCTTCTCGCATCTCCCATCCAAATAACTGGAATGAAACTTCCTCTTCTTCTTCCTTTCTACCCTTGGTGTTGAAACATGACCACTTCAGCCCCGTTTTCCCACCTGTGTTGCACTGTCAGGTTTTCCTTGTTCCACAGTAGTCGGTATATTCTTCGTTTGAAGCCAAGAAATTACAGCAGAGGACAAGTTGGCTTGTGGGTGAATCGACATTTTAGTTTCACTCAAGTGAATTCCACTTGTAACATGGTCAATCCGACCATTGAGGTCTATAAATAGAATTTAATAGGTAGTAGGGATAGTTATTATTGAAGGAGTTGTCTGCTCTGTAATGAAAGCATAATATAATAAAAAATGCTATCGAGCACCTTTTAAAACTTTCTTGAGTATTGATCTGGTTATATTTTTGCATTATCTCTATTTTTTTCCTCGGAATGTATTATATATGTTATGTTCTCATTTATTAATTTCTGCAACGAATGATGATGATTTATATTATAATAAAAAGGAAACATATGATACAAACTTGCAGAGCCATGAGATTGGTTTCCAAACTATGATGCTCGTCAACAAGAAACCAACATTTACAGTTGTTCTGTTCTCATTTCAAATGTTGGATGCATTCTTATTTCACAATAGAAGTTTAATTTATGTTTGAAATTAAAAATATACTAGTCTAATTAGGTTTTTGTATGCAAACTTCCAAATTTCATACCTACAGTGTACTTCGGTTGGAATTGGTGTGCATTTTTAGTTCTGGCCATGAAAAATTGGAAAATACTATCAGTTGTTGTTTTGGATGACTTGGATTTTACTGTAGATCTTACAATTTACAAAGATGAGTACAAGTGTTTGTAGAAAATGTTGGTATGTCTATGTTATAGTGCAATTTATTCAATATAGCATGAAATGATGATCTGTCAATTCATTTGTAGAATATATTTCAAGAATATTTCATATGTCAATTCATTTGTAGAATATATTTAATCATTTATAGTTTCATACACACTTCTCAGTATGGGTTGCACATTAAACTCTCTTAGATATAGGAAAAATGCACATATGGATTACACATTACACATTAGAAACACATTAACTATATCAAAATATATGCATGCCAAGAAATACTGACAATTCATATTACAACAATATTAGTATGTACAAAAACATCAAATGTACACCATATTATTTTAGAAATCTAGGCTGCTTGGGAGGTTTTTGCAATTCCTCCTTTTTAGAATAAGAAAATTCACTATAGCTTCTCTTGCCTTTTCTAGAACCCTCCAGCTCTACAGAAGCTTCATCGGCCATATGTTTTAATTGTTTTTCTTGGTCTTTCACTTTGTTTGCAAGATTTATCACTTGTGTATGCAATCTATCTTTTTCTTCTAGGCATTTCTTCAACATATCTACATTATTATTTTTCTCATTTGAGTGCTCGTCTTCTTTTCTTTTAAGATCATCCTTTGTCCACTTCAGGTTAGATTGAACTGCACTTAATTTTCTCTTGACCTATTGTACCTATTTTTTGGTGAAGGTCTCTAATTTCAGCCTCCTTCTCCTCTATCTTCTTCTTCAATGTTGGATCTGATGAGCCAAATGTAAACTCTACAACATTAATTATTGAAGCAACTTCATTCAAGGTCTTCTCTCGTTGTTGCAAGGACTTCTGAAACTGGAGTAAGCTCTCCATAGTTACATCGCCTAGTTTTGTGCTTCCAAATTTTTTTGGTCTGATGGCCTTTTTACCCTCCACTTTGGATTCTTTTGTTGTGCTAACCTTTTTACCCTTGACTGTTGATTCCTCTAGCGTGCAGACTTGTTTACCCTTGACTATTGATTGTTCTAGTGTGCAGACTTGTTTACCCTTGATTGTTGATTTTTTTGGTGCATAGACCTATTTACCCTTGACTGTTGATTCTTTTGGTGTGCAGACCTGTTTACCCTTGACTATTGATTCTTCTGGTGTGCAGACTTGTTTATCCTTGACTATTGATTTTTTTCCTCTTCCGATACTTTTAGCCTCGAGAGTTGCTAAAATCCTTTCCATTCTCTTATTTTGTAGCAACTCATTTTTGTTTTTAATTGTTTTATTCAATTTTTCCAATCTTGCTTCATATTCTGCAGTCTCATTTTGTTGTTTAATGATCATTTCTATTAATGCCCTTTGAAACTCAACCTTCAAACCTGCAATAAATGTTTATTTTTGCTTCAATTCTTGCTGAAGTTATGCTTCCTTACCAAATACAGTCTCCAGTGGTGGCATGTTCAACACTTCAGGCCTGTTTTTCAGCTCATTTTCAGGTCTCCCTATAGTTTCCTCATCTTTTTTCTTTTGAGCCTGATTCATGTATTTCAGTATGTCAAGGTCAGAAATCGATTATTCTAGAACTATGGTAAATTTAGAACATTGATCCTTAATAAGTTGATCCTTCTAGCCAATTTTTTTCTTCAGTTTCCACAAGTTTTTTCTCTAAACATGTAACACGAAGTACCAAATCAAGAATTTGGACATCCTTAGTTCTGCACAATTCATCGCTAGCTTTGAAGGAATCCTCCCACAAGGTAGATTGTTCTTTGAAATGTACCATTTTATAAAATAAAGAAAAAAAAAATCTACCATCAAAAGAATATTTGGCATGAATTAGGTATCCATCACTTGTTGGTGAACGGTCCATATCATTGTTCACAAATTCGTCCCATTGATCTGCATTTTCATTTCCATGCATTCCAACCAAAGTTGTGACAGCAAAATCTTCTTCAAGGGAAAGTGAAGGCATGTCGTTTCCCTAAGAGGTGCAAAAAAACGCCGAAATTCACCATGGACGAAATGTCCTGATGAACATGGTACAAAAAGGACATTCCCATGCAAATGCAAAATCTTCTTCAAGGGAAAGTGAAGGCATGTCGTTTCTTGAAGGGAAAGTTGTGAAATAAATGACAACCTCTCTCATAGGTGAAAAAAGAGAATGGAAATAAATGACAACGTCTCTATAAATTTTATCAACTATCCCATTTTTATTTTGTGATTTTTGTTGCGGTAACATGCAAAAACAAATTTCGATAATTTTGTCATCCTGCATCCGTAAAATGTGGGATGTGAAGATATTTTTGTGCATGATTTGGACATTCCGCAACCCGCATGCCGCAAATGGTGGATTGCGGGATGAAAATTTGACAAATTATAAACTTCAAGATCCCACAATCCGCATTGCAAGTTGCGGACTCATGCACATAGCCAAAAATTGACTCTGAAAATTTGGTGTGCCTTTGAACAAAATTGACAAGTTCTTCATAGTCAGCTAAGTAGTTTGATGCAAATATCGATGGTGATGCAACATTGCATTGATATTTTGTAGTAAAAAGGTGTGATTCAGATGTGGACAGCTGGGAATTACAAGGATTCCAAGTTGTCACATGTGTGTCAATAAATTTATTTACATCTTCAACTGCAACATCGTTTATGTTTTATTTCTTTGTTTTGAATGCAGAATGATGAATTTTTGTTTGGATTGTTTTAACATCCCTCAACCCGCAAATCCACAACTTGCGGAGTGTGGCAAACCTTTCATTTGATATTTCATTTTCAAACCCGCATCCCGCATCTCGCATCCCGCAAATGCGGGGTGTGGGAGAGTTTGTATATGTGTTAATTTTAATCAACCTGAATCCCGCATACTGCAATGTGTGGAATGCAGGTTTCGGAGTTCTTATTATTTCCATTTGGTTTGTGTCTGCCTACACCCCACATCCCGTAAAATGTGGAATTGCGAGTTGCGGAGCTAATTGAATCAAGTTTGTACTATTTTGTGTTCCTGCAACGTGCAAGTTGCGGAATGCGAGTTGCGAAACAATTAATAAACTTGCAAATTTTGTTTTGATCTTGCATCCTGCAAAGTTGATCATGATGTATTTTGTCTTCGCGGTAAATTGCAAGATGTCACAACCCACAACTCAAGAAATGCGGGATGCGGGTTTTGAGAAATATAAGAGGAATGAGACACACTAATTACAAAAGGATTTACCAATAAGAAGACATTGTAGTACTGAAAATGTCGTTGTCTATGGACAACTCTAAGAAGAGTTCTCAACTGTATTCTGAGACATTTGCATAACATAAACAACATTTATACACTTATTTAAACTGGGCCAATAAGAATGCATTAAACTCTT
>LPNX010241006.1:75156-76899 GCA_001517045.1 Pseudotsuga menziesii
ATTGTTTTTGTCTGAGAGCAACTTCACTCTGTTTTTACGAAAATCTGATTACCACGCGTTTTTTTTCAAGAGAACGAGCCCACCTGTGGAAATAATCACAATACACATTCTCCATCATTATTTTTGTTATGCAGGTGCAGCATTGAGGACATCTTTCATGGTTGAGGACCACATAGGATAAGATATCAAGCTTCAATGTCATTTCATGGTGATGGTGGATATACAAAATTGTACAAGAGAATCAGCTTGAGGAACAACTTATGATTTAACTTTCATTTGTTTTTTATTCAAGAGAACCAAAGGTAAATTTTCCCATTCATTATTGTTTTGATGGGAAATATGAACAATTGAGAAGGAAGATTGAAGCACCTTGAAGGATCAATAGTTATAAAGCAAGTTAAAGGTTTGAAAGCTTGTGATTGAGGAGCAACAAAAACAAACTATATTGAATTGATCATTGTGGTGATGGGGAATGTACGTAACCAAGGAAGAAAATCAGCAAGCCTAGAAGAGACCTCAAGAAGTCATCGAAGAAGAGAAAGAAAAAAAAAGAATAGACATGATGAATTAGAGGCTTTCTTTGGAAACGAATTAAAATCCAATTATAGAGGATATGGCGGTTCATCCTATTAATCCAACACAAGAAAAAAGGAAGCATTCACTAGAGGGACCTTCAATTTCCACAATAGTTGTTGAACAAGCACCCCATGGAAGTATTCAAGAAGCAAAACATAGGTGCTCATTAGGGGATGTTTCAAATCCCACATCAAGTCAAAGTGATAAGTTACCATCTCAAGACGAAGCTCATGAAGAGGCGTTGGACATGGAGCCTATTGTTGAAGAGGTATTGGGCATGGAGTCTACTGTTGAAGAAGAAAATATTATTTGGACCATCGATGAGGATGTTGGACTTCCACCATCCAACTACCAGGAAGAGAATCAAGGACAACAAGCTGCTACTGAAACGCCAGTGCTTATTGTTGATGCGCTAGATGATAGAAATCCAACCCCCTTACCTCCATTAGAAAGCACACATCGAAGAACTCCAAAGCATATACAAGTTGATGAAGGACTCCTCAATTCCATTGAAGGTGCGGTATCTAAATGTAGTATTGCTTATCAAACTCAACAGATACTAAATAAATATTTTGTTTCTAAATGTGATGGAGATAAATGTAGATTATTTTTATCATTGTTAAAATCTAGGGGCATGAATATTGTTAGGAAATCGTTAGGGATAAAGATGATAAAGAATTCTGGACCAAGTTCTCATATAGTTAAAAGCTTAGTAGATGCCTTTGGTAAAATTGGTAAGAGCACATGGTCAAAGGACCGCAATGCGACTCGTCGTGTGTTGTCACAAGCAATTGTAAATAAGAACACCAAGGTCCTTCATTTTCGCAACCCTACATCTAAACTAGTTAATTTGAATGTAAAAACCCTCTGTAGGTATTCTATTAGAAGAGAACATCTTGACACAACCGCCCAGACAGATTTTTGGGCCTTTATTGGTCAATTGCCACGTCGTGACATGAAGCTAGTTGATGCAGAAAAGGGACTAGTGCAGAGTTTTTGGCATGATCACACAAGGCCTTCTTCAAATCGGAAGGATGTACTAAAACTGAGAAGGGGTTCAAAGGAACGTGAACCACATATTAAGCATCTTCTTGATATAACATAGACAGAACTATATGAGAAATTTAGGAATGAACATAGACAATTGAATTTGGGGCAAATATCTTT
>LPNX010241008.1:0-31744 GCA_001517045.1 Pseudotsuga menziesii
ATATATATATATATATATATATATATATATGTATATATATGTATGTATATGTATATGTATATATGTATATATATATGAGTGGAGGGCCGTGCTGCCGAACCCCATCTGAGTAAAATAATACTGAAGGTGCAGTCGCCCAGCACTCGTGACGCTCTGCCCTCAGTCGTGAGGTAGCTTCCAGAGAAAGACTTCTAGTCTTCGGTGTGGATTGAATATATACATTCCTGTTGATGCCGATCTGCCGCTCCAAGAAGTGGCCCGAGTTGCCGCTCCAAGAAGTGGTCCGAGAACATATATTCATTCCTGTTGAAGCTGATCTGCCGCTCCAAGTGGGGGGCGGAGCCGAGAGCTGAGGGCCGAGCTGCCGAAGCCGATCTGAGTAAAATAACACTGAAGGTGCAGTCGCCCAGAACTCGTGCCGATCTGCCCACAACCGAGAGGTATTCTTGGAGTTGTTTCTTGAACTCTTCTTGGTGCGATTTCTGGTGGTTTGGGAAGCTTGGCTGGACTAAATTGTTCTTTGGTTGCATTCTTGGAGCGATGGTGTCGGTGTTCAGCTTTGGAGCGATTTCTTGGTTTTTTTTTTCTTGGGGCAATTTCCGGTTATTCGGAGTTGGAAGTTTGGCTCGATTTCGATATGATTTTTGTGCTGGTGTGGTTTCTACCCGAAGACATTAATCATATGAGCTGTGGCTTTGCCACGTTATCGCTGGGAACCGACGTCAATGGTAAACCCTTGAGTCGTGTTGCCTTGGCTGTTGTTTGTATGGCATTTTGATATCTTTTCTTCTGAAAAGTTTCGGTGAACGTTACGTTCTTTATGAGGATACAACTTTACAGTTGGATCGGTTATGGATATGGGATCTTTGCGGCGGCGACGACATTTTCAGAGGCGGTGGCCTTTGCTCTCGGCAGTATGTCTGAGTTTCCTGGTGGTGCTCGTGTGATATATGAATAGAAGTGACCCATTTCTGGTCATTTTTTATGACAGCATTTTTGCTAATGATATATGGACCTGTGAAGTTCAACTTCATAGTCTTTCATGAACATGGATTTCATGTTTTTTAGGCAGTTTTTCTGTATGTAATGACAACTTATAGTTGGTTCAGATTTTGGATATTAAAGGTACTTTGTGCTCTTTCTTGAGGCAATTATCTGTTTGTAATGTCAACTTTTTCATATATATATATATATATACACATATATGTATAGAGTGTACCTTTTTCATAAATGAGTCTAAATGACCCGAAAATGGGTAAACTATCATTGGATAAAATCCCTTTAAAATAATTTTACAAATGTGAAAGAAACAAGTTCGCTTGGCGATCTTTTCCTCTTTAGAGAGTCTAAAAAGAGCTTAAAGAGAACTCCGACGGGGTGGGGGGGGGGTTCCTTTTTCGTATTAGGTTTTACGAGTCCGAAAAAGCAATAAAAGTACACTCGACACCTTTTCTCTCTCTTTTTTTTTAATGAGCATGACTAGGGTGTAAAAGGCACTTCGAAGCTTTTTCATTTTGACACAGAGCATGAAAAAATAAAAAAGATGCTCCTTCGTACCTGAAAATGTCCAATTTTGTCTTGAAATATCCAAAAAGGACATTAGAACACTTTCACACTCAAAACATTAGAAAAGAGGGTAAAAACTTAAATAATATTTAACTAATTAAAAATGATTTTTCACTTTTGATCCAAAAATAAAATAAAAAGGGTCGAAAGTAAAAAGAAATTACCATTTGTTTTTTACCACTTGAGTTTTGAGTGAAAGAGTGCTTTCAAAGATGATTTAGCTGCGGATATTACGAAAGCTACAGTCATCCATTCAGTGATTCGTCTGGTCTAGGTAAATGCTCTACCCCTCTCCTTCAATTTGATAGTAAAAATTCAAGTTTTCATTCAGTTTTCTTTATAGGTTTTAGGTTAGTTTTTGGGGAGCTAAGAGCCCGCCCTAGGTGACGCTCTTCTCCCTTTCGGGAAGTGTGTCAATGCACCACCCGAAAAGGGAAAGAATATCAACCCCATTCTGTGTACAAAAGGCATGAGCACCAACACTTTGTTCGCTCAAGGAAAGAGCATCAACGACCCCCAAAAAATCAAAAACTATTTTTTAAGCAAATAATTAAACTTTTTCTTGCATGGAATGTTCCTAATGGGTGATTCATTGGCATTCCACATGTTTTCAAACAAATAATGGTCATATGGAAGGAAAAAGAGCATGAATTGGGCGATCCCAAATCCTTCAACGACCTAAACACGGTGTTGGTGTTAAGAGAATGCAGACTCCTAAAATTCTTCAGGGTTCCGGGCATGACGACCCATGTCCGATTACTAGATCATCTGATCAAAACGTGGGACCTTGAACAACAACATTTTCAAGTAGGGACCCACATCCTCACATTGGATGTGGAGGACATTTACTTCCTGACTGGTCCCTCTAGACGAGGGAACCTAGTATCACTCTCTGTACTGAGGGGAGGAGAGATGACGATCGATGATTTGATCGACGAGTACGGCACGATCGACATGAGGTCCCAAGTTAAGAAAATTCCAATAAAGCACGTGCCAGATAGGAAATTGAGGACCATTCTATTCATGATCGAGAAAGTGGTGGGTAATCGGGATGCCCATCAAACCACATGATCAGATATGTTGTATGCGTTGCAGTGCATGGTTCCAACAATATTTAACTAGAGTGAGGGGCTTTTGGTAAGTCTCAAAGACCAGTTAACCAAGTTACGCTGAGGGGAACTTAAATAGTTTGGCTACTCTGCGATCATGGTGTCCTTCTTCCTCGAGAGTGTTCCTCTACTGCGCCAATAGGAGCCATTGAAAAACCTTGAGCCACATGAGTCACTTATGCTAAGATGGGTCAGGCCATGGCTCACCATGGGGGAGGTATACCTACGGTGACCTATGGATGAATGTTCTTTCGATGGTTGCATTGTCAACTCCTTATGGTGGAGGACTATTCCTATTCAGGGACAGATTTCAGAGGGGACCCTCATCTGCCCCTTCCCGAGGACGACCAGTGGTATGAGAGAGGTAAGAAAGATCCCACTCTTTCATTCTTTTTTCGTTTTGGGTATATTTTTTTTTGTTTTTTTTTGTGATACTAAGACACCATGTTTATATTATAGATATCAGACCATCATGATCAACTGGAGCATCACCTATTGAGAGGCGAGGGGTGGTGAGAGAGATTGCGATCCAAAACATTGAGGTGGAAGTGGGGCTACATGAGATCGAGGAGAACCTACAGAGGTTGATAGTTGGAGTTCTGGACATCTCTATCGATGATCTACCATGACGTTATCAACACCATACTGTAGGATTTTCAGGTTGTTTTGGGATATTACTCCGTAGGGTATCCTGTGCTATGATGTGTTTCCACGAGAATGAGGACTAGCCAGGAGTCATGTCATACTATAGTACTATATTGAAAGCTTATATGCTTCATATTTTTTATCATTTTGATGTACTGAAAGCTTTTGGCTTCGGATTTTGGTGTACTAAAATCCTTTTGGCTTCAGAATTTTTTGCCTCAGTATCATTATAAAATATTAAAAAAAAACATCATTTTACAAAAATGGTGCATGTCTATTATGGTGTGTTTGTACATGAATGGCTGCTTATGATATGTTCGTATATGTTATCTTTAAATATGTGTTTTATCTTGAATGAAAGTTAAATATGAGCAATGTACCAATCCAAAATGTAATTATCTAGCGAATTAGCAATTGCGTTTACTTGTCTTGGAATATGTTGGTATGAAACAAACTCAAAAGACCTTCGAGAAGTTGAACTCTTCAGAATAATCAAAGAAGTAAGGGATTACGAGTAGTATAGACACAGTTTAAATAAGAAACAACTAGTTTTGAATCTAGGTAAACCCTAACCTGACTACATCATTTGACAAAGGTTCAGTTAATAGTCCAATCACCATTTGATATTCAATGAGATTGTTCGTAGCGGGATCTAAACAAGTTCCACCTGAGCTTACCAAATCATCAGTAGGGGAGTAGAGTATCCAAGCCGTTGATGCAAGATTCAAGGTATGCTGACTAGCACCTTCCGTGAATCCTAAGTATAAGGCCATCTGTTCATTCAAGAATGATACTACATAAGCAGTCTTAACAAGGATAACTCCTACATACATAAAAGAATAAAAGTTAAAACTACACACAACGTACTCTCTTAACAATATTTACAAAGCACACATACAAAATTATCTAGGCATAGAAGGTAAATCCCATTTCGGTTCTCACCTAAGGGTATCCCATCATAATCTATCATCTCACAAGCCCCTTTCTCTAAAGCATGACTCACAATATAGGGCCCATGCCACATGGATTCTAATTTTCCGCCTCCCAGTTTATCATGTTTTTTGTCATAAGTCAAGACCAAATCACCTTCATTATAGAAGCGAAGTTGAACAGATTGGTTGTATTGAGATTTAATTCGTCGTTTGTGCACCTCATTAGCCAAGGTTGCATCTTGACAAGTTTCATCGAGTTTGTTCAAATACAAGAAGCATTCTTCCTCTGTATAATTGGTATTGGCTAACAGTTCTACAACGAGTTTTAGAGAAGGGATTTCACACTTGATAGGAAGGGTTGCTTCTATTCCATACACCAATTGAAATGGTGTAAAACCAGTTGATGTTTTCATGGAGGTCCTATAATCCCATAATGCCGAAAATAGTTGCAAGTGCCAACTAGACTTAGCTCGTCTTACCATCCTTTGAAGCATAGTTTTCAACATTTATTGATGGCTTCAACTTGGCCATTGGGATGCAGGTAGTACGACGTTGAGTTGTCATGATGTAAACCTAGTTTAGCGCTTGATTATGAAATCACCCTGTTCCTAAAATGAAAACTATGACTAGTCACGCTAGCTTGAGGGACTCGGAACCTAGCGATAATGTGATTAAAGAGAAAAAGGGAAACAATTTTGACATCTTCAGCATATGTAGGCATAGCCTCATCCCATTTAGTGAAATAATCGACGACCACAATTATATAACCATGCCCCTCGTTGAGGTAGGATTACAATGTTATGCCCCATTTCACAAAGGTACCAACAACAATGATGGGATGGAGTGGATATGGGTGTGTGCACTTTTTAGATTGAAAAAGTTGACAATGCAGACATTTCTTTACGACTTCCATACAATGGTTGAAGATCGAAGGCCAAAAGTACCCATCGTGTAGGATTTTCTGAGCAGTATCCATCCCAAAAAGATGACCACCAAAAGCTCTGGAGTGGCAATCATTCAACACAGTTTCAGCTTCGTCATGAGTTAAACAACATCACAAAATTGAATCAACGCCACATTGATATAATGTATAATTGACAATAAGGTAGTACTTAGCGTGATGGAGGATATGATGATGTTCTTCATGAGTTACATTCAGCTGAAAAAGTTGAGTTTGGATATATAAAATTAAACTTTTGTACCAAGGGTTAGACATACTAATGAGGAACAAAGATTCATTGAGCAATGAATCAATGGGATGCGTCTCCTCAGTAATGAAAATCCCGGAGAATGACAATCTAGCGAGAATACTTGCCCTCAAGTACCTAATAATTCAAGATGTAATACATAGGGTTATAATCTGCGTACATAGTGGTTGTGTGGAGCAAAATGTAATGACAAAAATTCTATATATTGAAGACCGTAGCCAAAGCTAACTTCTAAACCTGCGAGTAATGGGTTTCAGATTCAAGGAGACTCTTACTCAGGTAATATATCACATGTTCTTGGTCATTATCATTTGTTTGAACCAATACCATGCCGATGGTGGTAAGAGATGCAACCACATGCAAGGAATAATCCTTAGCATAATCTGGTGGTTTCAACACAGGCGCGTGTGTAATAACATGTTTGAGATTATCGAACACACGTTGGGCATGATCGTCCCAAACAAAGGGTGTATCCTTTTTAACCAAATGCATGAAACCATGTGTTTTTTCGGCATAGTTGCATACAAAATGACGCAAGAAGTTTTTCTTCCCTTGCAAATTTTGAAGTTCTATGATGTCGGTAGGTGGTGGTAGGGCCAAAATGGTCTCAATTTTTAGAGGATATATACAAATATCATCCTTGGAAATAATGAATCCAAGCAATTGTCCTGTCTCAACACAAAAAAAACACATTTATGTGGATTTAACCGGATGTTGTAATGACGACATCTAAGGAAAATGACTCTTAAATGGTCAACATGGTGTTCCCGATGCTGCGAATGAGTAGGTATATCATCGAGATAGGGTTCCACAATATGTTTAATGTTATGGAAATCATAATACATGGCACATTGAAAAGTAACACCAACATTTTCAAACCAAAGGAAACTTACGATAGGCAAAGGTACCCATGGGCATATGAAAGTCATCTTGTGTTGATCAGAAGGGAATATCTCTATCTGATTATATCCATAAAAAACATCCATAAATGAAAATATGACACTTCCAGCATAGTTATCGATGAATTGATATATGGAGTAAGGCAATTGTCTTTTAGACAAGCCCCATTGAGGTCTCTGAAATCGATTCAAACCTTAATTTTTTGGTAACAAGTACAATGTTAGAAACCCATTTTGTCAGTGGAATGAGATAAATGAACCCAACTCTAAGAAGTTTGTCAACTTCTTCCTTAATGGCTATTGCTTTCAGTGGATGTACTTGACGTAGTTTTTTACGGACCAGTTTGGCGTCATGGTTTTTTTGATCTCATGAACAATGATCGAAGGATTAATCGCTAGAATTTATTCATAACTCCAAGCGAAAACATCTCAAAATTATATAAAAAGGGCTGTATAAGTTTCAACTTCCTGAGAAGAACAATTATGGCCCAAATGGACGTGTTCAATAACTCTAGGTTTCACCGATATATCAAATCGGGTGCTCTTAGTAATATTGGTCAAATTACCTTTGGACTCAACAAATTGGATGAGAACAGATGATTCAGGAGCAGTTATAATATCTGATGAAACCAATGACTCAAAACCATTTTCTACCAAATGGTAATGGGGAAGGAAAGAAGATCGATGGCGATTATCTTTCCAATGCATCTCATTTAAAGACATAACTGTCATGATGGATTCATTCAATGTAATTTGTTGTAAAAGATAGTCCAAAGATGGGTGGGGGGAATCTAACCAATATGGTACCTGTTAGGGATATGATGCAATCACAAGGTGATTGTTAATATTGGGGTCATTAGAGGTGGATTGAATGGTTTGGTAGATTTCTTCAGATGGACTCAAAGGTATTGAATCAACAATTGATTTCCCTTTTATCTAGTTGTCACGACTCGTCGAGATCATGTTCACAGATGTGACCTACGAAGGAGGAGGAGGATTTTTCATTGGAAATACTCCCTTAAGTGAAGAGTATTTAAGAAGACCCAGTCCAATGTTCTGATAATGCAGAGTAGAAGATGCTAAAAGCAAAACGTTGTTTGCAGAATTAGAATTCGTATCTCAAGAAAAAAATTGAGTTAATCGATTGTGACAATCTTCCCTTGGAATGGAAATTGGACCACATGAAAGACTGATGATGCAATTGCCTGCATCTTATAGAACTAGTTTCTACCTAGGAGGAGAATGTAATATAGGGGAGCATTGACAACTTTGATGTGGATGGACACTGATTTCCCCCCTAATTCTATCAAATAGGATGAATGACAGTAATCCATAGGGTTGGAAGCCATGACCATCAAATACCTTCAATGTCATAGGCGATCGGTTAATTTTGGGAGAACCGATGGCTTGCCAAAAAGATAGAGACATGACAAAAGTTGAGGCACCCTCATCCAAAATGGTACGATGGACCTTTTCCCTAATTAATTTCATGGATAACTGGAAATCAAGTTGGTGGGAAAGTCTCAACTTAAAGTCCTTTAGTTTAAAGGTGATAAGATTGCTATTTTCATGATCCATAGCTCCAAGGATTGACAATAGGTTTTTCCTATGTGTAGGACATGTTTGTAGTACCTTTAGGGTGGACATAGCACACAGTGCTTGAGAAAAATATTCAACGACATTATAGTATTGGGCAACACGTGCAATAGGATTGAATACTGATTTATGAATGGTACTCTTGGGTGGCCATAGGACCGTGTCAAGAACAATTTTTTCAATTTGAATACCATTAGTTGGAGGAGGAATGGAAGTGGATGTTTTATAAACCCGAATGCTATAACTTTTTATTCTTTGGAGGGGTGTTGTAGCTCTGGTATTTGGTTCTAATATGAATCAATTCACTGGACATCATGTTAACTTCGTCGATGGAAGATGAATAAGGCCCATGCAAGGATTGACGGTCAATCAATTATTGTTGTGTAGGGAAAGGATCGATCAAAACTGCTAGAGTGGAACTGTTTTTTAGAAACTTACTAACCTTCTCACGATGAGGACATTATTTAGTGAAATGATCACCTCCACATATTAGGAAAGGGAAATTAGCCTTTCTCTTCATTTTAGATTCGACAACTGTATTTGTGTTTTATTATCCTCTTGTTGAATCATGGGTTTTTCAATTTATTTTTACCCTTTTTCCTCGTTCTTGAATATTTTGAGGATTACACTGCATTCACTTCAGTGGTCCAAACAATAGGAGTAGAACTAGTCTTGGGATTGGTGAGAATCTGATTGGATGGTGAAGCAGTTTGGTTTTGATTTTTTGTTGATTTAGCCATAGACTATGTTTGCACAGAGCCTAGTATGCCATTGATAGGTGGTTCCATTGAAAATATTGAAGGGTCTGCAATAGGACGAGGAGCATTTAGAATTAAATCGTACAAATTTCATGACTGGGAATAGACCAAGTCTAGGTACCGAGCACAACTAATGGCTTGCTCTTCGGTAACAACACGTCCCATGGCAACATTTGGAAGTAGTGACTTAGTAAACCAATCAACAAGTAATTGATTGGGGATGGGAGCCTTAATAAACCTACGTCACCATCTCCACTCATGTATATGATCAAATATATGGGTGGAAGTTGTTGATGTATTTGTAACTTTGGAATGTATTCACTTGTATATCTTATGTATTGTACCCCAATGTTTATTCTGGGAAGTATATGTAATGTAATTGAGTCATGTCATGCCCCGATGTTCCGATCGGGAGATGAAATAATGTAAACAAGTAATGTAAAGTCATAGAGTATAACCCTCCTTTTGCTCAAGGGTTAAAGTCCCCGCAGTTGTGGGGCCCTAGGGTTATTAGACTCTCCTAGAGAACTCGACCCTAATGAGTTATTGTCAAGTCAAGAATTAGTATAAATAGAGAGGGAGCCTCTCTATTTAACACACATTTATACACATTCACTCACACTTAGTTGTAGCGCATAACTGAGAGAGAGAGAAGAAGCTGGGACAAGAGAGAGAGAGACTACTGCTATCGGGAGATCATCTTACTGTCTTTGGGTTTTACTTTTGGTGATGATTATATCTTTGAGGAAGTTGCGGGGTTTTCTCCTTTGTGGTTTCCCCAAGGAAAATATTTGTGTTCATTATATCTTGTGATTGATTGATGTGCTTGTTATTCTCTCAGATAAGATCCTAAGATCATATAGCTTAAATGTTAAAAATATAACATGGTATCAAAGCTAACTTGAGAAGAAGACACTGTGCAGCTGCTGAAGCTAGTGCTTCCTACTTTTTAGATCTCTCTTCATAGATTTTCAGCAAAAGGAGGTTGGGCTGACTCTCCTCTCTAGGGTGCATCTTTCTGTTGAAGCAGAATCTGATTTTGAGCATTTTCAATTTTTGACCCGGCACTACTACCGGAAATTAGGGCTTTCCACAAAAGTGGGATTTTTGAGTGAGCCCAGGCCTGGATTGATCTCCTCCCCGAAATCGAAGTTTAGAGATCAAGATCAAAGTTTTTGGTTGGGTAGAACTCTGGGAAATTCAAACCCTAATCTGCCGCTAAACTAGAAAACCGGCTCTGTAGAAATTTAGCTCCAGATCTAGTTCCAACATATTAACCTGGTAAGATCTAAATATTTTGCATTTCCATTTGAGGTTCTCTGTTAAGATGTATCATCATACCAAGCTTGATGAAAATCTTGAGGGAGTTGATAACTTCCGAGCTTGGAAGTATAGGATATCCCTGGTCCTGGAAGAAAATGAGTTGGACTCTTACATCAATGAAGAGGTTCTAGTTCCAGAGGGAGATGAGGCTAAGGCCTTACACAAGAAGAAATTGGTCATGGCTAAGAGGATTATTGCTAATTCAATCAAGGATCACCTCATACCACAAGTGTCCTCTCTAAAGACACCTAAAAAGATGTTTGATGCCCTGACCAAGTTATTTGAAGGGAAGAACATAAACCGAAAGATGACTATGAGAAACCAATTGAAGAGTGTAAATATCGAGAATGCAGAAACCATCTAGTCTTAATTTACAAGGGTGTATAAGATCAAGGAACAACTGGAAGCGGTAGATGAAGAAGTAGATAATGCAGAAATTGTGATGACCACCTTGAATGGTCTCCCTAGGGCATGTGTCTCTTTCATTCAAGGGATATGTGCCAGAAAGAAGCTAGTCAAGTTTAGCAAAATTTGGGGGGAATGCTCACAAGAAGAAGATCGAATATCAGCTCGAGAAGAAAATATGGGAAGTGAAGATCAAGCTCTCACAGTACAATCCAAGAAAAGCAGAACATACGATCACAAAGGTAAGCACTCTCGCCAAAAGAAAAACACTATAAAGTCTAACAAATATTTGTCTAAGTACATTTGCTTTACATATGATGAAAGAGGACACCTTGCAAGAGATTGTCCTAGAAACAAAGATAGATCTCACAAGAGGAAGGGAAACAAGAAAAGACATCATGCTCATGCTGTAGAAGATGATGAGCCTTCCAAGAAGAGAATCAAATAAGAAAATGATGATTCTTCAAGTGATGAAGAATATGTTTTGATTTCCGCTCTCATGGGAAACATCACACATGGAAGCAATGATTGGCTTATAGACAACGAGGCTTCCAAACATATGACGGGATTCAAAGAATCATTTGTGAAACTATCAGAACATGAATCAGCCCATAAGGTGAAACTTGGGGATGACTTCCAATATCCAATAAAAGGCAGTGGAGAATCCTCCTACAAATTAGACTCTAGAAATTCTATGAAGATGAAGGATGTCCTATTTGTACCAGGACTAAAGAAGAACCTTCTCTCCATCTCTGCATTAGATGCAAAAGGTATAAGAGTTGCATTTATAGATGGCCAAGTCATCATGTGGCCAAAAGGAAAAACTATTGACGATGCAGTAGTAATAGGAGAACAAGAGGGAGGACTATACAGATTAAAGGGCCAACCAGAACAAGCTTTGGTTCATGACTCAGTAGAACCAAATGAACTTTGGCATAGAAGGCTTACACATGTACACTATAGGGCACTACCAATTGCTAGCAAAGATGTTGAAGGTCTTCCAGAAATACAAGCAAAACATGGAGGAGTATGCAAGGGATGTGCGAAAGGAAAGAACACAAAGAAGGCATTTCCAAGTAGTGAAAGCAAGACTTAAGTAATCTTGGAAATCATTCACTCCGATGTATGCGGTCCGACGTCATCCAGTTCATTAAGTGGGTATGTGTACTATGTTTCTTTCATTGATGATTTTTCTAGGAAGACATGGATACACTTCATGAAGAACAAAGACAAAGTATTCAACAAGTTCAAGGAATTAAAAGCCTTCATCGAAAACTACACAGAGAAGAAGATCAAGATTTTCGATCAGACAATGGCGGGGAATTCACATCAAATGAATTCAAGGATTTATGCAAAGATTCAGGGATTAAGAGGGAGTTGACCACTCCATATAATCCACAACAGAATGGGATTGCAGAAAGAAAGAATAGAACGTTCATGGAAGCTACAAGGGCAATGCTTCATGATCAAGATCTTCCCATGCATCTATGGGCAGAAGTGGCTAGAACACCTATGTATGTACAGAACCATACTCCACATAGAGTACTCAAGAACAAGACACCTGAAGAAGTATTTTTCTGTAAGAAACTAGAAGTCAGTCATCTCATAATATTTGGTTGTCCAGTGTACATACACATTCCAAAAGAAAAGAGGACAAATTTAGATCCTTCAAGGAAGGGTATATTTGTGGGATACTGTGAAATCTCGAAGGCTTACAGAATATACTTCCCAGGATTCAAGAAGATCGACATCAGCAGGGATGTAACATTTTATAAAGACTCAGCTTACAACAAATCCAGAAAGAGACCTGCTGAAGAACTTGTAGAAACAAAAGTACCCAGAATTCATGACACAACCATGAACGAAGCAATTCCAGAAGAAGATCGAGAAATAGAAGAACCTCAAGAACCTGTAGATCCACCTTAGGAGAAGAATACTCACAAGAGGAAACCTGCTTGGGTACGAGAAGCTATCCAAGGTGCAGAAAGATATGGGGCTCCAGAAGAGATATACAGAGAAAGGAAAAGAACCAGGTCCTGCTCCGGTTATGTAGCCCTATTATGTGACTTCATTGATAAAGAACCTTCCAACTATGAAGAAGCGACA
Organism: Pseudotsuga menziesii; assembly: GCA_001517045.1. NCBI lineage: Eukaryota > Viridiplantae > Streptophyta > Pinopsida > Pinales > Pinaceae > Pseudotsuga > Pseudotsuga menziesii. The sequence continues at coordinate 12,548 of LPNX010241008.1, forward strand.
TAAAAGAAAGAATGGAAGGATGCTATGATTGAAGAGTATCAATTGATCATGAAGAATGATGTTTGGGATGTTGTCCCAAGACCAGAGGGGAAGTCTGTTGCGACTTTTAAATGGATCTATAAGATCAAGCATGTTGCAGATGGTAGCATAGAGAAATATAAAGCAATATTTGTGGCTCGTGGTTTCTCCCAGAAAGAAGGAATAGATTATGATGAAACTTTTGCTCCTGTAGCTAGATATACTTCCATCAGATCAATACTTGCTTTAGTTGCAGTAATGAAGTGGAAAGTACACCAGATGGATGTCAAGACAACTTTCTTGAATGGTGTAGTAGAAGAGGAAGTATATGTGGAGAAACCACTCGGTTTTGAGACACGTGACAGAGAGAATCATGTGTGTAAGTTAAAGAAAGCCATGTACGGTTTGAAACAGGAACCCAGGACATGGTATGACAGAATTGACAGCTTCCTATCCAGTTTGGGTTTTACCAAGAGTAAAGTGGATTCCAACCTTTGCTACAAGGTTGAAGAAGGGAACCCAGTGATACTCCTACTGTATGTAGATGATCTATTTGTAACAGGTGAGGATGGGTTGATTGCTAATACAAAGAGAAAGCTTGCTGCCAAGTTCAAAATGAAGGACTTGGGTATGATGCACTATTTTCTAGGCATGGAGATGTGGCATAATGCAGATGGAATTTCCCTAGGACAAGGGACGTATGCAGTAGAGATCCTAAAGAGGTTCGGGATGATGGACTGCAAAGCCATGACCACACCTATGGTATCGAACTTGAAGCTATTGAGTGATGTTTCATCAAAAGCGGTTGATGCTACGATGTATCGTCAGATGATTGGGTCCTTGATGTACCTGACGAATACAAGACCAGATATTTACTTTACTGTGAACACATTGAGCCAGTTCCTAACGGATCCGAGACATGTTCACTTGATTGCTGCAAAGCATATTTTGAGGTACCTAAAGGGTACAGTTGATTATGCGCTCAAGTATGAGGCGAATCAGAAGATTAACCTTGAAGGTTATGTGGATTCGGATTGGGCAGGCAGTGCCATTGATAGAAATAGCACTTCAGGGTGTTGCTTCAGTATGGGATCAGGTGTGATCTCCTGGTTTAGCAGGAAGCAATCCTGTGTGGCACTGAGTACAGTTGAAGCAGAGTATGTTGCAGCTTGTTTGATTAATTGTGAGGCAGTGTGGCTGAGAAAGCTACTGTCTGATTTATTTGATCTCAAGATGGATGCTACTTATATATATTGCAACAACCAGAGTTGTGTGAAGCTGTCGGAGAACCTAGTGTTCCATGACAAGTCAAAGCATATCGAGATCAAGTATCACTATATTAGGGATATGGTGCAGAGAGGAGTAGTGAAGCTCCAGTATGTTGCGGTGGATGAGCAGATAGCTAATGTACTGACCAAACCATTAGCTAGAGTGAAGTTTGAGTACGTCAGGGAGAAACTTGGTGTTCTCCAGATAGAGGTTCCCTCCAAAGGGAATTGATGTGTCTGTTGGCCTTTTTGACATGGTGGAAGGCTGAGCTTCACATGGTCAGATGTAAGTGTAGAGATGTTCTGATGTGATTGTGGGTTGTGTTACCACATGATCAGTGCAGAGATATTCTGATGTGATTGTGGGATGTCTTCCCACATGATCAGTGTAGAGCCATTCTGATGTGATTGAGGGATATGTTCCCACATGATAAGATATAAGTGTAGAGATGCTCTGATGTGATTATGGGTTGTGTTACCACATGATCAGTGCAGAGATATTCTGATGTGATTGTGGGATGTGTTCCCACATGATCAGTGCAAAGCCATTCTGATGTGATTGAGGGATATGTTCCCACATGATCAGATATAAGTGTAGAGATGCTCTGATGTGATTGTGGGTTGTGTTACCACATGATCAGTGCAGAGATATTATGATGTGATTGTGGGATGTGTTCTCACATGATCAGTGTAGAGCCATTCTGATGTGATTGAGGGATGTGTTCACACATGATCGGATGCAAGTGCAACGCCTTTCTGACACGATGAGGTCGGATGTAAGTGCAGAGCCTTTTTGACATGATGAGGTCGGATGTAAGTGCAACGCTTTTCTGACATGCTGAGGTCGGATGTAAGTGCAGAGCCTTTCTCACATGATGAGGTTGGATGTAAGTGCAGAGCCTTTCTGACATGATGTGGTCGGATGTAAGTGTAGAGCCTTTCTGACAAGATGAGGTTGGATGTGAGTGCTGGGCCTTTCTGACATGGGGTTTGGATGTGTTCCTCCCATGGTTAGATGTGAGTGCCGGGTGTGCCTTTCTGACATGGTTCTTGGATGTGTTCCTCCCATGGTCAGATGTAAGTATTGGGTAGGCCTTTCTAACATGGTTCATTCCATGGTTAGATATAAGTGTTGAAGACGATGAAGACCTACATGAAGGCTAGGCCTAAAACCAACATGAAAAAGGGTTGGCTCTGTAGAACTTCCTGTGACGAGTAGAATTGAGATAGCAACGGTGATGATCCAGCACTGATGAACCATATCAAGTGATGATCTAGACTTGATGATGATCCAGTGATGCTCTAGATCAAGTGATGATCCAGACTTGATGATGATCCAGTGACGATCCAAATCAAGTGATGATCCAGACTTGATGATGATCCAGTGATGCTCCAGTACAAGTGATGATCCATACTTGATGATGATCCAGTGATGCTCCAGATCAAGTGATGATCCAGACTTGATGAAGATGACTTGAAGATGAAGATGACTTGATGATGATCTAGATGATACAAAGAAGAAGACTTGTGCTGACAAATTGTGTTGAGAGAATACCTTCCGAGTTAAGAGGGAGTGTTGATGTATTTGTAACTTCAGAATGTATTCACTTGTATATCTTATGTATTGTACCCCGATGTTTATTCTGGGAAGTATATGTAATGTAATTGAGTCATGTCATGCCTCGATGTTTAGATCGAGAGATTCAATAATGTAAACAAGTAATGTAAATTCATAGAGTATAACCCTCCTTTTTCTCAAGGGTTAAAGTCCCCGCATTTGTGGGGCCCTAGGGTTATTAGTCTCTCCTCGAGAAGTTGGCCCTAGTGAGTTATTGTCAAGTCGGGAATTAGTATAAATAGAGAGGGAGCCTCTCTATTTAACACACACTAATACACATTCACTCACACTCAGTTGTAGTGCATAACCGAGAGAGAGAGAAGAAGCTGAGACAAGAGAGAGAGAGAAAATTGTTGTCGAGAGATCATCTTACTGTCTTTGGGTTTTACTTTTGGTGCTGATTCTATCTCTGAGGAAGTTGCGGGGTTTTCTCCTTTATGGTTTCCCTGAGGAAAATCTTTGTGTTCATTGTCTCTTATGATTGATTGCCGTGCTTGTTATTCTCTCAGATAATATCTTAGGATCATATAGCTTAAATGTTAAAAATATAACAAAAGTGGTCTAGCGAAGTGAAGTCAAAATATCTGTACCCATTTCGTATCTAATTGGGAAATGGAAATGCGTAAAAAAAGACGTGGCTAGAGTGTTGAAATCCAAAAAGGAATGTTAAGGTAATTCTATGTACCATTTTCTGCCAGATCTGGTGAGAGTCCTTTGAAAAAGTATACAATGGATAGAACTATCCATGAGAGAGTTGGAGGAACACCACAAGTGATAAGTCATCACATGGTTCTTTGGATCTTCACCAGGTTTACCGTCGAAGTTTGGTATATCCCAAGGCAACTTAACAGGAATAAGTGGCCATGAAGAATCACAGTGTATAGGATCATTAGTAAAATGTTACTAGTCTAGAAGATCGAGTGTAGCTAGAAATGTCAATTATTGGTTTGACTGTGGATACTGATAATATTGATAAGGAATTTGAGTACCAGTAGGACCATAATTTGATTGATAAACAAGTGATTATGGTCCTCCTATAAAGTGTTGGTTCTATGGTGGTGGGTTTCCAGGTGATTCTCTAGGTGGTGTTCCGGACGGTACTCCTGATGATCCTCCAGGTGGTCCTCTCGTTGGGCCTCGAGGTGGTCCTCCAAGTGGGCCTCGAGGTGGTCCTCCAAGAGGCCCCCCAAGTGATCCTCCAGGAGGCCCCCCAGGTGATCCACTAGACATATTCCCAAGTCGTCTCCTAGGTGTTGGTACATTCATAAAATTAGGTTCCCCCCATGTGGTATTCATATTTCAAGGGTAGGGGATACCGAGATAAATACTTCCCAAGACAATCGATTGATAAGTTTGATTAAACATTGTAGGTTGATTCCCCGTATAAGCATAACCCCATGTGGGTTGATTATATGTAGGATGTACCCATGATGGTTGGCCTTGAGAAGGGATAACCAGTGACCACATTTCCAGTCATGGAATTCCCACTAACTACCGGTTTCTCTAAAGCAATATTCTACCCAACATTTGAAACCGTTCTCCCGGTTGTTGAAGTAACCTGGACTAGGGATTCCCCCCCAGTCATGGGATTTACATGAGAATTTGAAATCATAGGGATATTTTGAAGTGGTAGTGATCCATATGGAGATCGGTGGCCACCCACCTATTTCATTGGATCAAAAAAATTGTCCATCATGGCAGTTTCCTAGTTATTTTTCTATGGTTTTTTGGGTCCCAAACTTTTGGGGCCGTTTTGAGACCCTAAACAACTTTTTTTGGTGATTCAAGGGGCCAAATGGTTATTTGTAGCATGTATTTGGTTTCAATCTAAAGATGTAAATCTTGGATAGGCCTTTCCAATGGGCTATCGAGTGCCCAAATACGGGAGTATACAAAAGATATGACCCTGGGAAATTGACTGTTTAACTAACCACCTTGGTCCGTAAACGTTATGACGATTCATCTTCTAGGGTTTTTTTTGGACTTTTGAGGTTCTCTCCCTCATGCTTATTATAAATAGGCCCTTTTGGCCTTATTTTGTATTTAGCTTGACATGGATGAGTGTAGCAGCCACATCTCTTCTTAGAGATAACTACCACCATTATAACTGTTGTATTTACAATCTGTTCTATTTCTGCCATTTAATAGAATATGTGTTTACTGTATCTATGTTTTCATTGCAATATGTCTGTGTTTATTATTCTATATATATATTCTTTCATTTTGTTCTCACATAAATCCAGATCATGTAGGGTTGGTATAGAAGGTTGACCTCGATCATAAGAGACCGCATTTTGAACCGGTATTCCTGAAGCAGTAGCAACATAAGAACGCGTAAGAGTATGGTATTCAAAACTAGCTATTTCCGAAGGGGTAGGTAAGGGAGATAAACTTCGTCTTCTTATGTTATCCCCCATTGTATGCAGGCGAGACATAGTATCACTAATTGGTCCAAAAAATTGATCATTTGAAAGTAATCTTATGTCTCGTGTAGGTTGGGGTGTGACATGTGACAAAGTGGTAGTACCATATTCATAAATAGTTTGTCCTAAGGAAGTATAAAAAAATGGAGCAGTTGGATCAAATTATGATGCTACGGGATCATTCGGAGTTTTGGAAAACACCCAATCATGTGCCCTAGAATACCCTTCTAATGGAAAATAAAAAGTTGAGTCACACGAAGAATATTTTTGAACCAGTACCGGAGTAAGGATAGATGGATTTTCGAAAGAAGAGTAATCTTCCTCGGGTTCAGTAGGCGAGATTCCTTCTATGCGTCGATCTACTGTAACAGGTTGGCCCATGGTTACTCCTTCGATTCCTTCCCCATGGGCAAATATTCAGGTGGTAAACCTTGGAGCATGCATGATCTCCTCACAGGTGGCTTAGCCATAATTTTGGCTAAAAACATTACCCTAAAAGTTTTATAATCGAGAAGACAACACTCAAAAGTCCTACACTAGCTAAGGCCACAAGCAAACTTAGGTGATAAGAGGGGTTGGATAAGCCAAATCCTCAAAAGGAGTGTCAAGTCGTTACAACTCACAATATACCGTAGGGTCCAATAGTAAACATGACAAGGAGGATTGGTACCGTACCCTTGACTGAATACCCGACTACCTGGAAGGTATGTGCGTAGTATCTACCCGAGTGTTTTTCTCAGTGTGATACTTCAATGAGACGACCAGATGGATTTTCTTGGTGGGTTACCGATTCCTAGATGGGTCTCTCGATATACTCAAGGTACGTGGGAGCTCAAGTCCATGTTAGTGTTGTCTAATGCACAACCGTTCGAAAGGGGACTTCCGATATACCATTGAGTATGTGAAGAACCTTTCGATATACCTTAAGGGTACGTGAAAAGTCGTTCGGTATACCAATTAGTATGTGGAAGAACTGCACAATCCCCAAGATGCAGTGCAGACAATAAACGACAACTCCTATGTTTACAGACATCAAAACACGTCTTCTAACCTATCACTCAAGTTTCTAAATATTATAGCCTAAGCTATCACTTAATTTGATCTTTAATGGTTATAGGGATTATGGAGTGTGGACCGACTGCAAAACTAGTGAAAGTCTAGATGAGATGCAAGTCTCCTTTTTGATGAAATCTATCTAGAGTAAAAGAGAGAGATATTTTCTTCCTTTCAAAAATCAATGAAAATACCATACTATTTCATAATCCATCCTTCAAGCTTTCAATAATTTCCAAACACGCAAAACCTTCTAATACTTAACCAAGCATGATCTCTAATAACATCAAAAGAAAGAGTTCACTAATGCTTTTTTTCTATGATTTCCAAAATTAAACTGAAAAAGAAAAAACAACTATGCTTCTACTTTATAAATCATATTAAAAAACTAATCAAAACTGAAAGTAATGGATCTAACTTTTCTTTTTCTTTTTTGATATTTTTTTTTGCAAATGGGAACACAAAGAACAACTAATAATTATCCTAAAAAAGCATAAGGAAACTGGAATTTTTTTCTTTTTATGGATCTGAGAGATTATCAGAGACATGCAAATAAACTATGGCACCCAAGACAAGACTTCATGCACATACAATCACTAAACTTCTGAAACTTTTCACTAAAGACTATCTTTCAAGATCCGACTTGAAGATGCACTTAGATTCAAACCACACATGCAGATCTGATAGTAAATAGTGCATCAAATCTAAAAACCCAAACCGAAAATCAAAGTTTAAAAAGATTCTCTAGAAAGTATTGAGTACCTACCTTGACGCTCGCTACATGGGTTGAACCAGTGCGTCCTCCTCTAGCTAACACTTTTTTCTCACTGTGGAAAGGTGCCAATGACGCTTTTTGTCTCCTAGCAATAGGCGTTGGTGATGCCCTGTCAAGAAACAAAGAAGGCGCTAGAGAATAGTCGACGCACAATATAAATGACCTAGGTGCGTCGGCGCATCCAAGGATCCAAAAAATAATGAAAACCTTTAAAACAAATAATCACTAAATAATTTGAATTTTCTGAGGGTGGATACTAACCTAAAGAGTAAAATTGGAATTGATATAAAGTGAATTTCACACCATTAATGAGAAAAAGAAAAAAATGAGAGTTTGTAATGAAAGACAAATCAAAACTAATGGATAAAATACATAGATCTATTCATTCCCCAACGGAGTCACCAATTTTGTTAGCGGAAAAATTCGTTGGTGCATACAAGAACTGTTTCCATAGTCTAAATGGGTTAGATCTAGAACAAAACAAAACCAATTATGAAATCATTTCCCTAGATTTAATGAGATTACTTGATCGTAATGAAACCTTACCTTGTCTCTGAAGGATGTCCTTACAAGCTGGAAAAGCTCGATTAACGTTTGAAGAACCTGCACAGATCATAACTGATAAAGGAATATGGAAACATACAAGATAATCTAGTTATTCTATATCAATGACAGAAGAAAAAGATAATAAACAATGAATCCGATAAACAACAAAGTATAAAAAGTTTATGGGAAAGGGAAAACATATTGCATTAATGAAATAGATTGGAAGATTACAACCAAGCTTCAGTGTTGTGATTCTCTGCACAAAGCTTCCACTCTTAAACTCTACAAGCATCTCACTCAAGATCCAAACTCTTTGCCTCTCACACCTAGAGTAATTCCAACAGCATGAAGGTACTTTTCTGGTCCTCTGTCATCCATGAGGGTGAGCTTGCTTATATAGTCTAAAGGGAGATCAAATGAGTTGAAATTTTGTTGGAGGAAGGTGAGGGATCATCCCTAGAGGTTAGGGGTTTGAGTGCCACCTAATCTAATCGGTTGGGATAATCCTTCACAAGGGATTTCTTATAAAAGGCTCTCAAAAGCTCTCTCTTTTTTTCCTTTTGTGAGCGCCGACTTTCTTTGCACACTAGCAATTGACGTCAGGAATGGCTGACGCTCTTTGCCCAAAAGCAAAGAGTGTCACCGACGCTTTCTGTCAACTAGCAATAAGTGTTAGCCTTGGGAAACACCCTATGTCAAGATACAAAGTGTGTCAGAGCTCCTAGGAATGGGCTTCTAGCAAGACAAACTTCCTCCAAAAAGTGTTTTGGCACATAAACTTCAGGGCTTTAGGAAAGGTGACAATATTTCAGTGTAACACATATGTAGCATCAAGAAAACATTTGCAATCTTCACACCGTGAATTCTCTGAAACTTCGGGTATCTACTTAAACATGATATACATAACATAATAGAATAGAATAATCTTCCAATGTTGCATAATATGGCTTGACACATAAAGTATTGATATATGCTTCTTTAAAACTTCGAAAATTTTAATATTTGAACAACTCCAAGATTTGGTATTATAGAAGCGTGCTATGGTGATGTTTTGGCACTTTCATGACAATTGGTTCAAGCTTGATAACATGAATAGCAAAAATGATGCCCAATGTTTGTCCCGGGATGATGAGATATGCTTCAATACCGTGCTTCTTCATCACTCAAAATTACTCAAAACTGAACTGAAATTTATAATGAAAGCCATCAGAAAAACATCCTCAAGATGAAGTGCATTGTTGTCCATTCGAAGAGATAGTGCTCTACATAAACCTGAAAACCTAAATGGCTCTCAACTCGCCATATATGAAATTGGAAAGGCACTTGTAAGTAAGAAAATGTCACCAATGCTATAAGCTCACGGTATTCTCTTTGGAAATCTTAAGCATTTGGCATGAGTGGTCTCCATTGAAAATCGTCTTGACACCTACGCATTCGGGCACTTTAAGTGGTGGAATCATCCCACATACATTGGAAAGTAGAAATCTTCACTGGTATATGTATGGACGTACAAATAATGTTTTGCCGCTTTATGCACTGTACATGGACTCTTCCTCGGTGACTTAAGCACTTACACTTGTATTGGAACGACGATTGGCGGAGGCTATGGTTTAAAGTTGAATGGCTTCAGCCCCAAGGGTAAGTTCAATTGGTAAGACGTGCACACACTCTCTTGGTTCGGGGGGAGGTCACGGGTTCGATCCTTGAGTTCTCTGGGGTTAGGCCTTCTGCGAGGATGGCCGACGGTTTACCACCTCTACCATCCACGAATGTGGGGAAGTATTGCTGGGTTTCCCGTGGATCTTTCCATCTGAAAAAAAAAAAGTTGAATCGCTTGAATCAGAGGCCTGCATTACATAAACAACTTTGTTCTTTTAACCAGTCATGTAACTAGCCAAACTTAACTTTATGGATATAAACAAACATTTTAATAATCTTTTTTACATAAACAACTAAACAACTTTGTTTTTTAACCAGTCATGTAACTAACCAAACTTTATGGATAAAAACAATTTTTTAAATAACAACTTTGCCTTTTTAACAAGTTAAGTAACTAACCAAACATTATGGGTAAACAAAAACCTTTTAATAAAAAATAAACATAAAGTACCATTTAAAATATATATATATATATATATATATATATATATATATATATATATATATATGTTAAATAATTCTAAAATAATATATTTTATGTTTTATTGATTATTATTATATATAATCATTTAATATTTGGCTTGTTTGAAAATAGCAAAAGTAATTCGGCAATTTTAGACATGATGAAAAGACAATAGAATAATAAAAGCTAGACTTTGTCATTTGAAATTGTGGAAGGTTTTTATTAAAATTGATGTAAGAAGTTGAGACGTGGTAAAATTAATTCAAGATTAACAAAGGTTAAAGGTTTTGAGGATAATCATAAGATTTCACTAAGTTGAAGATTGCGATGAAGAAAAGCTTATTAGATTAACACAAGAACTTGGACTTGGCAAAAATACTAGTTGTTTGAACTTCTAGTAGTGAAAATTGGGGTCCCTCTTTATATGTGCACTTTTGGAAACTAAAATTTTGATGGAGTAGATTCCAGTACCAGCAAGGACAATGCATTGTTTAAGGGGGAGGGGAATGTAATACCACGCGTGTTAAGCCTCAGACATATGTAAGTTGTAATTGTTTATTATTGTGGCACTCGGTGTCAGGACAAGGATCTTTAAGGACCAAGAGACATTATCATTATTATTTTTTGTAAGAATTAATTAATAAAAAAAACTGGCATATCGAGGATCACTAAAGGAGTATGGGAGGCCTTGATCCATAGTGTGAGGGGGAATGGGGACATTCCTAACACTTTACAACTTGTTGGATTAAGTTTGTTTATCCTTGTCTGTAATTATGCTTTGGTGACTTTATTAGTTGATGGTCACACAAACATTGTACTACAAACCCAACTTTTGATTATCTTAGCCTATGTTGGCATTATTGAGCCTAATTCATGATTTAGTGGGCTTCTTTGGTGATTGGGTGGATTCCACATGTTGATTGTGCCCCCTTTGGTGGTTTTGTGACTCCTTTATGGAGGTTACAGTTGGTTTTGTAACCCCCACTTGCACAAGTGCTCCGTCACTGGCTATTTTTAGCCAGTTCATGTGAAAAGTGTAACTCTTCCTTCATTGTGACTCATTTTTGCTATTCTGAGAAGATGCCTTGGTTTGTGTAACTCCTCACCTCACTAATTTGAGTTCCTCTTCATGGATGATGTGTCCCGTCACGAATTTGAGTCACTTGGGTAGAATTAGAGTTAGCTTCTTGTGGTTGAGTTAACCTCCTTCTAGTAACTCAAATTGGCTTACCTTGGTTTTATTTGACCCCCTTGGGTTGGAGTTGCCTCCTTTGGTCTATAAATGCATGTTTTCTCTCCTTAAGAAGGGCTAGTTATCAATATTCATGTTAATTCATGTAATTTCTTGGTAAGCTTGTGAGATTGGGAAGCCATGTATGCTAAGTTATGTGCTTGAAGGCACTGTGATAGTGTGTTGTGTTTGATGTACATCTGGACAACTTTGGTGTAGTTCCTCTGTGTCCACTATTTGTCTCCGTACTGGAACTGCACATATATACTGATAGTGAATGGAGAGGTCCTAAGGGACCCAAGTGGTGAAGGCATCACCATTGCACTTGGTAGTGAGTGGAGGAGAAAGTAGGTGGTGAGGAATAGAATTGTGACTTCTCAAACTTATACTTGAGCTATTCTTGAGTGCACCTCTGCCAGTGGATCTGTGGCCTCAGCTCGAGGGTGGTCTGTGTAAGAGGAGCTTAGCAATGCCGAAGGTTGGGTGGAACATGGGCCGGTTGATTCCAATTGTACATTAATAAAATAAGTGACTTATTTTATGTTATTTCATATGTTTATATGAAAAATTTGTTGTTTATTCCATCCATGGAAACCGAGTTGATATTTAATTGTGAAAGTGGTTTTTAGTGAAATCTATGGATGTAGTTTTATGGTTTTTCTTCATGGAATCTTACTTGCACTAGCTATATGCCAGATTTGATTAAAATGTATGTTTATATACTGTTATCCATGTTGCTATTGTGCCCTAGATGGTTGCGTTTAATTATGTTTATGCATGTGATTTCCATCTTAATGAATGAATGCAAGATCAAATGATTTTCCACTTGGAATTTGCTGGCAAGCTTAGTTGTTTCATATCTGATTTTGATGGAAACTTCCATGTCTCTACTTATGATTATTTTCTTTTAAATAACTTCCAAATGTACCATATATGGATGATTTTATCCATGAATGAATTTACAGTCGAAAATGCCATGTTTCAGGATATTAGTTGTTGATTCCCTCGCTTCAAAACTTGACTGGATTGATTGTTTTTTAGTAGATATGAATTCCATATGTCTTGTGGTTGTATTTTATTCTGAAATTGCGCCCTTGGTGGTTGTAGTGTGCCACCATAGGCTTATATGTTTCTATTTTGGGCTCACAATTGGTTTTGCATAGAATTGGATGCTTATTCGATGATCTTTATGGAGAAATTAACTAGTTTCTATATGCTTTATGAGATCTGATTTTTAATGCAGCTATGATATGCTTTTCAATGAGTTATATGGATGTAGATTACAACCATGAAGTTATTTTTTTGATCATGTTAAAATGGACGTAGATGACAACTATCTTATTTGGCTCAATAAGTGTTGCAATTCTGTAATTGCTAAGTGATGCAAATATAGTTTTACTAGTGTAGTAATTTTGATTTTGCAATTATCATAATATGATTTATAAATGGATTAGATGGATGTAGGTAGCAACCTGCAGATGATGATTTAATGGTTAGATTAACATTGAAATCATGTTTAATTGTAAGTGTAATTTTGGTTTGTTGCATTTGCTTAGCTTCGCATGTACACTCGGAAAAATAATTACATTGTACTATTACATCTTTTTAAAACATTGAATGTTTAAGTTACTTTAATTAGCTTGATGGCACAATGAACTAAACTTAGAAACCTTATTCTGTTGTGCAAATACTTTTGTCAGCCCCCCCTGTGGTCCTTTGGTGTCTTTGGTCTTGGTTTTGGGGTTTGAGGATGTTACATTTGATCAACTAAGATGAACAAAGGTTTTCTCAAATACATATTTGAGATATGTTTACCATTAGGTGAGGATAACATATCACATTAGCAAGACAACCTTCAGGACCAAATATGGTCACTATGAGTTTGTAGTGATGACATTTGGGTTAGTACACTGACTACATTTATGTGCTGAATGAATGGGGTATTTAGGAAGTATTTACATAAGTTTGTCATTGTATTTCTGGATGGCATTCTTATTTATTTAAAGTAAGAAGAGGAGCATGAGGAATACATGAGATATTTGGTACTACAAGTGTTAAGAGAACATCAACTTTATGTGAAGCTAAGTAAATGTTCTTTCTATTAGAGGCGGATTCATTACTCGGGACATATCATCTTTGAAGAAGGAATAGTATTCGATCCATAAAAGATAGAATATACTATGGGATGTCCTACACCAAAGAATGTATTAGAAGTAAGGTCATTCATGGGATTAGCTAGATATTACAAAAGATTTGTAAAGTTGTGTGCAAGCTTATGGATTTGCACTGTGTAGAAATTTAGAAGTAACCGATGCGTTTCGGGTCGACCCTCCACCCATCACGAGGATCATTCGAAGCTATGGCACAATAGAAAAGAAGAGGGCAATAGAGTATACATATAAAATTAAAAACTAGTCGTTAATTATAAAAACTAGCCGTTAAGTATAAAAAATATAGAAAAATGTTTGGGCATCAAGTTGAGAAAAATAAGGTTGAAAAATAAAATAATATAATATAGTGAAGAATTTGATTTGATTTGATTTTTTAATTAATTAATTTATTTTTATTTTTATTTTTAACTTAGGTGGAGAAAATTCAAAGGTTAAAAAGATTAAAAGAAATAAAAAGGGATGGATAAAGTTATTCAAAAGAATAATTAAATAGAAAAATTGAAAGTGGAGTGAAAAGAGGGAATTAAGGGTTTGACATAATGAAAGAAATATTAAAAACCTAAAAAGGGAGGGGATTGATTAAGAAAAGAGGAAAGGAAAATATTCATAACCTATAAATTAATAAATTAATTAAAATAAGAATAAATAAAATAAAATAAAAATAATAAAAACCTTGGGTGAAAAAGTAAGAAATAAAGAGTAGCGAATAAAGGAGTAAGGTATCAATGGTGAGTAAGTTGATGGATTACAGGTTTCCAAGACTGACTTAGTTTATAGCCATCTTCTCAATTAAAGTTAGGATGTTTTTCAATTTCGATGGCTTCTCTAATAAGTCTTGACGAATAATGAGAAGTGGATGCAAGGATTTTAGTTTGATCGAAGCAAATGTGATGTTTAGACTTGAACGAGTGTTAAGCGATTGCATATTTGTTAACTCAATTGTGATTGACATCAACGATATGTTCTTTGAGATGGGTTTGAATGGATCTACCTTTTTTCCATTGTAGCTTTTCCCACATGAAAAAGGAATTTGGTAGACGCCCTTGGATAGGTAGGGATTTGATTTATCTTTAACACTCCTGAATAATTGCTTAAGAGTATTGTGGGGTTTAAATATACTTTTGATGTTCTTTTTAATTAAAAGTTTAGAAATGCGATATGTGATTCCATGATTATAGGGCAGAGAGAGAATTGAAAGGGGTGGTGGGGAGGGTTTGGGGGGTTTAGGATTGTGATGCATGACTTATTGAGCATGATTTGGTTTGTTCTCTTCCTTAAACCACCATTTAGTAAAATAATTACAACTTCTGCTAGGCATTAGTTTGTGGTGATCCTTAAACCACCATTTTAAAGAGGGAATTGCTAAGCCTTAGAGGCAAGTTCTAGAGGGAACTATTGATCCAAAACCTGATTTAGAGACAAGTTCCAGAGGGAATTGATGTGCTAGAACCATAATTAGCATCGAGTTCTGGAGTTTGTGGTCATCCTTAAACCACCATTTAGTAGAAGACATTAGCTTCTACTAGCTTTTGGTTTGTGGTCCTCCCAAAACCACTAGATTTAGAGAGCACCTTCTATTAGCAGAAGACACTAGCTTCTAGTTAAACTCCGTGAAAAATTATCATATCGTCAAGTACAAAATGTTAAGCAATTGGTAGCCATCCACTTCCATTTTCCAGCTCGTTGTTTGGTCTCACATACACTCCTTTGGATTAAGGGGGAGGATGTTGGAAATCTAATCCATCAGGGCTATGGTATTTCGTATATTATTTTCCATTCACATGTGATAATGATTATGAAGAGTCACAGTGAATAGAAGATTCATTGAGGGTTTAAGAGACCTCTTGGGAATATGAAAGAAAGAGTCACATGTGTTGTATTAATGTGTGAACTATCTTAATGAAATTGCATCTCACACTTGTCTTGATTCATGTTTCTTTTCCTTGATGCTCCATTATAATTGGGAATCCTAACACTATCTACATAATTTTGTGATGCCTCACTTTTATAGATGGTCTCCTGATCCATATGTGTGGGATGTCCAATTTAGGGTATTTTGTTCTTAGGTACAAAATGAAGAGAAAGGGCTATTGAAATACATATATATATAAGTATAAAGAGCTCAATCACACCCTTGGGTGGGGAAAAAAAACATCAGGATTGAAGAAATACTAAAATTCTATGAGAATCTAACCTCCGATACAGACTAATTCACATACTAGAGGAGAAGAAAAAGGGGATAGTTTCCCGCGATGAATACATGGTAACAATCCTGAACTATAAAAATGATACAACTTTTCCAAAACAAGTGGGAGAAGCTCCCACTTGCATTGAGAAAGATGGATCACCATTCTCCATCTAATTTAATAGTTTTCTTCTTTAGGGCTCTCCTATACACAAATACTCCTAAGGGGATGACTCCTAAGTGGATTGGACTTTGGTTCAAATATCCTCTACTCATCCATACCATTTCCTCTCGGTAGTGCACATGCGATGTGAATGAGAAAGAGGATAAAAAGACATGGGGCGACATTGAGTTGAAGGTAAGATATCATAGTGGAGTTGTAGTCACCCAATTGGGGCATATGACTTTAGAATTGATTCGTGCAAGGATTGAAAGTTGGAGGAGGAAGAGTAAGCAGAATAAGGATAAATTTTTGGGGAATTTTTTTGTTGCCCAGGGATATGCAAAATCTCTTGATGTGTGGTAAATGATGGACCTTCATATAGTCTTTTAGTTAACCTATTTTATAGAAACATTTGGTGCTTTTTACTCTAAGACTTGACCCTCATGTGAAGCAATTGCGCCTTTTAATGCTTGTTGATATTGCTATGACATTTGCTTGTTTATATATGCATGATTTTGTTAAATTATTGAGTATAAATGTGATGAAATTTGTTCTTGAATTGTCTTGAATATGTTTGCATGTATTTCATTTGAAGACTAATGTGATTTCAAGGGTAAGAAGTGCAATAAATCAAAACACCTAAACAAGATGGATCCTCTTCATTCTTGACTCAAGACCAACTTAGAGAATCTTGGGGAACTCAAGGGATCTTGTCCCTTTTTTTACTTTAGCATATGCCAACACTCAAGAGTAGCATTAATGACCTTCACTAATTAATGATGATTCGAATTGTAATAGAAAGAAAGTTGTTGCCCTGATATTCATGACATATTTTTGAATAAAGAAGATACTGTTATGACTCATATTTTAGTGTTGTTTGTTTAACTATCGTTCTAGGAGAATCCTTTGAGTAGGGACCACTCAAGGAGAGGAATGATAAGCATTGTATGCATTTATGTCATGTGTTTTAATTCCATTTTAGTGTTAATCTTCTGTAGTATGATAAATTACTAGTTGTTAGATGCCATTTCCATAATTTATGTTTTTTGATTTATTTGTTTGAATAACATTTGTATTATCTTTACTTCATGTACTTTAATGCCATGATTTACTTTATATTGTTCAATTATTGAAGCATATTTGATGGGAAATCTATTATTTCGGAAAGTTGTAAGAATTTATTATCTAATAGAAACCTTTAGGATCCTTGTTCCATAAATGCATTAACCTATATCTTTATCCCATAACAAATAGTATAAGATCTTTGTATGCCCTTGCACATTTTCAGGGGAATTAGAGCTAATATAAAAATTTAATGGTGATAATAATTATGGGGATGACTTGCCAAGTTGAGCATTTCCTTAAAGTAGGTTTTCGAATGATAAGTTCAAATTAGACCTTTGTAGTTTCATACATAGTGGACAACACCTCATAAGTGATCTAAGGTATTTCATATTCATTGTTGAAATTCTTTGTCCCAGCAACATAGTGTTTAGTTTTCATTAAGGTGGACCTTTCAAAGGTTTCTAAGGATATGTCATGTCCCCATTCAAATAAGACTACTTGCAAATAATGTTTCACCAACCTACTAGTTCCCTAGGTTGAGATGGAGAAATAAATTTTGTAATAAAGGGGCTATGTGACCCAAAAGGACTTTAGTTTACCATATTCACATTTAAATGGGTCACATAAATAAAAAATTCTAATAAAATAAGGTGGCATTGGTTCGGGAAGACACTTGGAAACTTGTGGAGTCTTTAGGCTACTAGATTCCCCATACACTTGGCATGATCTTCATCCAAATTCGAATCCATGGGTAATGTAACACCATTGGAGGATGATTTTCTTGGCAAATACAATATCATGATCCAAGTAATTTGAATTGGTAAAGGAGAGTAACTCACATGGAAGAGGAAGAGACTAGAATACAATGTGTGCCACTTGGAAGGAGATTCCATGCAATCTATGACAACAAATGATGAAATATTATATGACAAGTATGAGAAATTCAGACCTGATTGCATACCTATCACAAATATGACATGATAGGGATAAACATATCCACCAATAGGGAACATTTGGGAGTTATATACATCCATTCAAATTGGGGAAAGAATTGGAGCACGGAGAGGAAGATAAGTGTCATATGAGTTACTAAACCACTAAGATGAGTTGGAGGAAGCCCATTGATGAAACAGGTCTCAGACACCGAGAGGGGGGGGGGGGGTGAATCATTGTCTCTTAAAACTTAAAAATCTCTTGCCAAAACAAAAATGACATTTCTAATGAGTCATAACATTTACCAATTATATATATACGAAATAACAAACACATATGAATACGTCAAATGTATTTTTATTAAATAAAATTTTACATCGCATAGCATGAACTATCTAGACCCAGCTAGATTGAGAGACCCGACTCTCTTACAAGACCCAGCTTGTATACATGACCCAGCATGTAGAGAGGAATCCAATCCTCATTTAAGCTCCAAACTGATTACAGACACCTGTCTGTTTGAATGAACACAAGGTTCATGTCAAAGGTAGAATATCCACCAAAATATTACATTTTATCCATCAAGATACACTTAGACACACTCTGACTTTAAATTTATATATGCTTCGATAGTCTTGGAACTTGAATCATCGTGACTCTTAAAAGAATATCATCATATCCTTTTGAAAAAAGACATGTCTCTTCATTAAGAATTTAACTAAATGTTATTGTGATTCCTCCATCTTCTTCATTTTAAATAAAACATCATGTCTTTATCTTTTTATAAAATATCATGACTTTTCACAAGATATGCCTCTTTGTGTTTCTTAATTTTTATATTTACGTCAATAGACGTTTTTATTTGAGATTGGGTTTAAAATCACTGTTTATTTCGTCATCACTTTGACCAATAGTAATTCACCATGTGTTCACTTGTTATTGGTTAATTTATTAAAATTCCATGCATATTCAGCGCTCATTTGTCCAGCTCGTTAGAATTCGAGAGTGGAAACTGGGAGGATACTCACGGTCGAATTTGGGCCGGAATCCATCCCCCTCGGCTCTATTCTCACGCCACTGCAGATCAATCCCTTTCTTTCCTCCTCCTACTATCTTCCAGGAGTTGATGGGTTATCCATATTCGACACCTGCTATGATCCACCCGGTCTACAATATGCCAGTGTTCCCACGTTGGGCTTCCATTTCTCCAACGGGGTGAGCTTGATTCTCCCGACTAAAAATTATATGATACCTGTGGATACCATGGGAACTTTTTGCTTCGCCTTTACGCCTACCGACTCTGGTCTGTCCATCATGGGGAATATTGATCATCAGCAGTGCATCCGGGTCTCCTTTGATTCTGCCAACTCTCTCATTGGTTTTGATCTGAATCAATACCTATTCTAAGCCTCTACTACTTGCTCTGCATTCATAAAAAAATATTTTGTATATTAGGTTCATCGTGAATAGCTTGCAATCGTGTGAATTCAGTCTTTTGTGTTGAAACAGATGGTTAGAGAGAGCTTGCAAATGATAAAATCCAATCTATATGCTCCCAATCGATGCAGAGTGATGAGTCTATATATGCAAAGATTTCTATGCAGAAATATAAGTGAACGAAACATA
>LPNX010241008.1:31760-41927 GCA_001517045.1 Pseudotsuga menziesii
ACTATTCAAAGGAAGTTGGTGCATGTTATTTTATTTCAAAGACAAATTAGGTGTACACCTGGTTGTGCTTCACCAATAAGGATAAGGTTTACTATCTAAAATTCACTACTGTAAAAAAGCATACTATTAAGCTCTCCTTGAAACATGTGAATATTCTGAATTTTAATAGTGTAAGTAACATACTTTGGAAAATAGTATCCTTTTAAACGAAAGTAATGCTTTTAAAAAATGGTATCTTTTTAAAGATGTGAACCTTCTGAATTCTAATATTGCTAATAATAATGGAAAAAAACATATTTTCAATACGTTTATAAACATTCCAAATTTTAAGATTATAATCTAAATTTTAATATTATTTTTAAAGAAAAAATAAATATAATTAAATATATTTTTTATTTACAAGCAAAATTAAATGTAATTTAATATATTTTTATTTAAAATTGTATTCTTTCTAAATTTATAATTTAAGTATTACAAATTTATAATCTTAATATAATTATA
Organism: Pseudotsuga menziesii; assembly: GCA_001517045.1. Classification (NCBI taxonomy): domain Eukaryota; kingdom Viridiplantae; phylum Streptophyta; class Pinopsida; order Pinales; family Pinaceae; genus Pseudotsuga; species Pseudotsuga menziesii. Next base: position 32,262 of record LPNX010241008.1, read on the forward strand.
AAATTCTTGCTTTTGAAAAAAAATGAAATGAAAATTTGTAAGAACTGGTTAAAGCATATATTGTAAATAGTTTCCTGTTAAAACTTTGAATTAAGGGGAGTTTTTTTAAATTTGATCACCACGACTAATTCTAAATGCTACATATGGCATTTTTCTCTAAATGAATGTGGTTCATTGGAGGGTTGCTTGTTCTTAGCGATTACATCAAGTTTCGTCTAATGTATTCTTAATGGTAGGGAAAAGGAATGGCGAAGGAGATCTTCTACTCCCGCATGCTTTGTACTCCCTCTTAGTCAAAAAATTCCTGGTGGGGAGCTGGCTGGAGCTTACTGACTACCTACTTCCTGTGTGTCGATCTGTAACGGTGGATCTAGAACTCTTAAAGCACTAAGAACCACAACCATATCATTCCTATTCACATGGAAATTTACAGGTGGGTACTAACAACTCCTTTCCTGGTAATGTATTGAACTATTCACGCACGAAATCTCCTTTTGTGGGGGATTAATGGATCGATGAATGGTCATGTATAACTGGGCAAGGGATATAGGGAATGCGCAGGAAATCGACCAGCAGTAATGTAAGATAATTAGCCAGTAAATCAAAATCAAAGCTGCAAAAACACCTAGTGAAGTCTGGAACATATTGGAAGGACTCTTAAGGAAGAAGGATGTCTCTCAAGGACATCAGTTAAAGAATGAGCTCATCGCTTTGATCCCAAGTAGCTTCAACACAATCCAGGATTTATTCACCAAATTCAAATAAATATTGCTTCAGCTCAAATTATGTGGCATATAAAGAAGGAAGAGAAACTTATTCTCTCGATTCTGTTCAAACTGGTCGAAATTTCTTGGCAGGGAGTTGTAGAATTTGAAATCAAAGGTTCACTCTCTGTGTTGAGTGGGTAGCCAAAATGTGGATATGTCATATTCATTGAGCTTGGATTCAATGGCTAATCTAAGAGTAAGGTATGGATTTGAAATGAATAGAAGGCCGAAGGATATCATGTTTCCATGACCTTGTGACATGGATTCCATGCCACTCTCTCTTACATATTCCCTGCTCCTCATCAACCCTTCTCTATATTCCTTTTTAACCACACTCCACATAATGGCGCCCATGATTTCACCCTCCTTGGCATCAAATTATTTGAGACCTTCACTCATGAAGCCTGCCTTGATGAAATGCAGATAATACAAAGAGTAACAATTGAGGAGATGAATTAAGTGGCGGGTGAGAGAGAGAGGTTGGGAGCAAATTATTTATGCGAGGGTGCGAGGAGGGCTCAAAGTCATGTTAATGCTCTCATAGATGCAAATTATAACTTGAATAATGTTCAAGTTGAATTGTTGAGTCTACCTAAAATGGAATACTTCAATTGAACTTTTTCTGGGATTCCCTTGGAAGTTTATTTGCTTTGGTTTTGTGTTTCTTGTTCATCGTCATTTCCTTGACTTTATTGAGGCAATTCGCTGATAGTTGTAACCCGTTTCTTTAGTTGATTTTGGTGAATCTCATATAAAACACACATCCTTTAAAGTCAAATCCAAAGAAAATTCGACCTTTGTTGAAGATTAATGAATGTAATTAATCATATAAAACTTATGGAAAATAATCATATAAAAGTTATTCTCAATGGATCTAATGGAAACTTAGGAAGATTTCATTTTCTTCAATGAGATCTAGTTAAAACCACTAGATTTCATTCTTTCGTGGCAATTGTATTGCCTTCCATTGGTTTAGTGAAATGCGTAACCTTTCCTTATACCATGACAACTTCTTGATGTAAAAGTTTTCTTCCTGAAGACCTCTATACAATATGTGCAACAACAATGTTTGTATCAAAACTATTAGCCAATATATGAACTTCCACCAATAGTCTTTTAAAAGTCTTCATGCTTAAAAATTTGTTTGACTTTCGAAATGAAGTCCTAATTTAATCTTCCCTTTGATTTCGCAGTGGCGTGATCTGATTTTTTTCGAGATACTCAACAAATTGTGGTAAGTAGTTTACAAATGGCGTCGAACTCTGGGTATATATATTAGTTGGTGCCTATATTGTGCAGTTTCCTTGGCGGACAGATCTTGAAACAAATTAAGTGAATGCTTTTAATATGCAATTTATAAATGTGTTTTGGTTTGATGAGGTATTCTATTTGTACTGTCAATGCTACACCAAAACATGATTCATATAATCACAAAAATCTTGTGTAAACTTAATTAGCCCCATTAAAATATATAAAGTATGAAAGAACATGCCACGTTTATGTAACTCAGGATTCTAGAAAATGGGAGTTGGAACATTAAGTTGACTCCAACTTTCAAAATAAAACTAACACTTCCAAATATTATTAACATACTAAGAATATTTACCTTTTCTTCAAATATTTATGGATAAATGAGTAGTTTTGTGTTAAATTTGCAAAAAATTGGCTTTCAAGCAAAATAATTACAAGAAGAGTTATATTTCCATTTTTCTTTTTCAACTGACAAATTTTATCTAGCTTTCCTAAGTTTCTAGTATCAATTTAAAAAAAATTGCTATTATGATTTTACAACTTAGCTTTCAAATTTACTTTTTTGTTTGCAATTTGCAATTTCGATTTCAATATGTTGAAGTCTTTGTTTCTAAACACAGTTTATAAATTACATGGCTTCACTTCAAGCTAGTGCTATGGGCATTGCTGCTTGCAAATTTGATTTCAATATGTTGCATCCTTAGTTTATGGACATAGTTTCTAAATCACATGATGCTTGCCGCTCTTGTTAATCTTACTTTGAGATTAGTGAGTAAAAGTCAAAGTCACATTCTAAAAAATGACTAACATAAAGTAATGATTAAAGGTACACCAAAAGAAACATATATGACTAACATAAAGTTAGAGTAAAAGTTAACCAAAAGAAAAATATAAAACTAGTCAAATTATTTTGAAGTTACAAAAAGTCAATGTGTAATGATTTATAATTAGTTTCTATTTTATTCAACAAAGCATAATAATATTTTCACTTTATATATTTATATTGCTAGGCGTTCTTTCCTGAGGTTGGGTTGGAGAACATTGTTCATCCTTCGTCGTTCGTCGGCCCAACCAACGTCTGCCACACATTGCCCTCTTTCTTACAAATAAAATTTTGACACGTCATCCCTCCTTCAAATTGATTGCGACCACATGTCCGTGTCCTCATCCTCTTGATCTGCTCAGGTTGTCAGAGTGCTAATCGGTTTAGACTTCAGAGAGTTTATCTCCTTCATAATTAGAAATGGAACAGGTTGTTCAAAACTCGGAGATGAAAATGAAGATTGTGAATGAAGATGAATACTGTAGCTAAGATTTCCAATGGAACCCTGTGAAACTGTAATAATCCCTTTGATGTCAGATTACTTCTCCTCTGTACTATCGCTTGAAAAGTGTAAAGTTTTTTCCTCTATTTGTTGTTTCCAATCAGATCCGATAGACACTCACGCAAATGATCTAGTGAGTTTTCTGACATCTCTTATAGCTTTTGAAACATAGTTGTAATAGGTTTAGAAACAATCTCAGGGAGAACCCTCTCTAGGATTATGATATGTCCTGAGATACCTTTATCTACATTCATTCCATGATGAACTCTTTGAGCCAAAACAACTCTATATCTCTCTGACTTACTCCTTCCTGTATCAAGTTGGTTGCGCTACTCAGGTCTCATCTCTCAAGAATCCACACTTTGTGTGGGGGAGGACCTGGCCTATCTCCACTGCTCCAATAAATCTCCTAGGAAAACACTGTCTCTTTTTGGGCCATTACTTCTACCTAAACTTTCATCGAAACTCCTAACTTGATGTCCACATATATATATAATTGCATATATATATATATATATATATATATGTCCAAGAAGCTAAACCTTGCGAGAGGACCTATCTTCTCTATATAGACAGACATTTACATTTTGTTGTATATGTTTATGTTTACTCTAGTGTATAACTTGATATATATAAATATAAAGACTACAAACAATACCCAGAAGCTAAAAGTTGGGAAGAAACATAAAGTTAAGAAATAACATAGGCCTTACCAAGTTTTCTACCGTAAATATAGTTTAACGGGTTAGCATAGTTGGAGAATTATAAGTCCCACAAAATAACATGTAGAAAATTACAAAGTTAAGGAACAACCTCCATTGATTGGATGGGTTAGATAGGATTTTTTTCAAGTACAAATAGAGGTTAATAGGTTAGCATAGTTTGAGAATTAGAAGTCCCACAAAATATCATGTAGAAAATTACAAAGTTAAGGAACAACCTCCATCAATTGGATGCGTTAGGAGAATATTTAGGGAGGATGCTCCTAAAATGGGAAACCATAGAGTTGATAATACACTCATTGGAATATTTAGAGAGGATTCTCCTAAAGTGGGAACCATAGAGTTGATTGTACCATAGAGTTGATAATACACTCATTGGAATCCCAAGAAACATTGAACCATCACAAGTAGAGGACATTCCAACAAGGTGATAGGGAGGATGCAATTCAAATATACAATGCTAAGAGTTGAACTCGTGAAGAGTAGGAAGACCACACATGAGGGAAAATTCAGATAAGTAATTATATATGTCCACTTCTAATATTTTCCCTTTCATTTTTTGTCTTGTTTCCAATGTGTGCTACTTCAACTATGTGAATTGCATATCGCAACACACAATAGAAACTTACTTATATATAGAAGGAATTTCTATGTCTCGAAAGCTTTTGGTCATTTATCTACTTTGATTCTTCGAGTGTGAAGCTGGTTTTCTTTCCAAAGTATTGTTCGTTAGCTAGGAAGAAAGATTTTTCTACATATCTAGTAACTTGGATGAGAAAGACAACAATATCAATGCTTTTTTTTCTAAAGTATATTTTTTTTAACTATGCAGAAAGAAATTGCCACATCTCTATAGGTTGGATGAAAAGGACAACAGTATCACCGCATTTGCAGTTTGTCTAATAGAAAATTGACATGTTAACTTTAGGATCTTTATTTTAAGTTATCTAATATTCCAAACCCGCAATTTTCATTTTTGGTGTTTGAATTTTTTTTCTTGTTATTCTTCCAAGAAAATGCTTGTGTGAAGTGTGTACAAATAAGGGTTTGTTTTTTTAGTCGAAGATATTTTATTCATAACTTTGACAAAAAAAATAGTAGTTTGTGTAAGGATTTTAATTTCTTTGTCTCTAGATCACTTAATTACAAGGACATTCATAATTAGTTAATGTTTGTTTCCATCGTCAATATTTTTTCCTAATTTCAAGATTAGAAGGTTTCTAACAAAATCAAAGGATGGCATGATATATTCATAATGCACCTTTAAAGCATGCAACTAAGGAATTCATTGGCCCATTGACATGTTTTCACTTACTAATATAAGTGATGTAGTTCTCTTAGATAGACATATTATTAGAGCATGGAATGAATTTTTAGATAGGACTCTCCATAGAGACTTGTCTGAACTTTGTCATGGTTAGAGCACATCCACTTTATTACTCAATCACAACATTGGCCAATAATATATATCATGTACATTTATAGGTTCATGTCTGCTATGTGGACTCAATTTAATTTGATCTTAAGGGTTAAAAACTATTTCTAAGCATTTCATACACCCCACAGAGGTTCAAATATCCGTGTTTTATCCTCTTGAGTTGTCTCCCTTTTACAAAAATGTCATTTCACGTGGGAGGAACTTCCTTCAATCATGTATGACTTTGGTACAATAGATATTCCCATGTGATATATTAGTAAAAATCAATTTCATTCATTGGTTTTGTGCAACCATCTTACCTTTCCAATGCAGACACAACATTATGGTCTTGTTTGTAGCATGTGCAAATTATGGACACAATTCAATCTCATTCGCTGGTTTTATGCAAATCCTTGTTTGGAGCCTCTATAAACCATGATCTTTATGATCATCTCGTGGGTTCTATTAATTCCCATCATCCCTAGTCTTTGGAAGCGGAAGTGCAATAGATGTTGTAAGTAATATTATGGAATCCCTTTCCTCTCTTTGTATTCATTCAAATAAAGCTACAAAGAGATTAGTCTTTAGGAGTGCAATAGATATGGTCATCTCGTGGGTTTTATTAATTCCTTTCATCCCTAGCCTTTCGAAATGGAAGTGCAATAGATGTTGTAAGTAATATTATGGAAGCCCTTGTTTCTTTTCATATTCATCCAAATAAAACTACAAAGAGGTTAGTCTTTGGGAATGCAATAAATATTGTATGTAATATGATGGAAGCCTTTGGTTCTCTCGATATTCACCAAAATAAATCTACAAAGATATTTGTTGAAGTGTTGATAAACACAAGTACACCAGTTCTACATCAACTTGTTTTATTTCTCCTTTTCATCCTTCTTTACTTTCCAACCCTCCAACTTATCCACGTATCATTGCAACTTCTTGGGGCAATTGCTAATGTTATCCTTAACAACAATAACATGCAACTTAATAAAGTATTACTCGTCATAAAACTTAGTTGACTTCTTAGTTGTGAAAATTAGCAAGGGTTTCTTGAGCTAAAGGAGCGGTGTCTTCTCCATTGCGTCTACGAATGTCTACGTTGTGACAATATTGACATAATTCAACGACCTTTGTCAAAGTTTGGCATGCAATCTGTGACAGAGGTATTCCTCTTAATTTCTTCTAAGTTCTTATTATGATATAGCAGCTACATTTTTTAATAACGAGGTTTCCATAAATCATATGCTCTTCTCAGTTACAAAGTCGTTCGAATCCATCTAGTTTGTGGATCAGTGAAGACAGACCATTTATCTGCAAGTCTATGAAGCCATTTATTTCGTAGGAAGGAATGAAGAAACTGATGTGCATGTGCATATACATCAACTTATTGAAACGCCCAACGGTTGTCATTTCTGACGGCTTTCTCCACCTCTTCAGTAAAATCGTTAGCAATATTGGAAATCCTACGAATCTGGTCGACAGGTTTGTCTATTAAGAACTTAGAAATAGATCCAACATTCAGTTCAAGAAGCCGTTCTGTAATTAAGAATTCGGCTGCCATGATCAATTTAACCAGGTCTGCCATTTGGCATCTTTCACTATATTCTTCCTTTTATCCTATTTAAGCTACCTTTTGGTCCAAATATAACATATTGAAGTAAAGAAGCAGCATCGCTTCACAAATGGTAAAAGTGTCTAGTTTGATTTTGAATCGTGCAGGGAAGTTACAGGCAGCTCTCCTTTAGCTAGAAGGAGGATGATACTATGATACATGAAAGTCTGTCGACTAATAATGTTGGCATTGTGTAATTGTTCATAATAGAGATCTCAGTGCATTTGAAATTTATGTTGTTACATACAGTATTGAATTGAATTTGTTTTGATGTTTAGCTTTGCCCAGTAATTAGACCGCAACTCCTGCCTGCCAAAGGAGAATTGCCTTGCGACTGCACTGCACAATGACATGCAATCAGCCATAATATCAGCATTGGATGAAGGACGTCTATGTATTCTCTTTGGCAAATCAATCTGAGTAAATTCTTCCATTCATCAGCTAATAACACTGTTTTAGCCTGCATTAATCAGATTCGTATATAATCATTGAAGCGTCCTTGACTATGTCTGCATTGTTCGCCATTATACAATCTAAATTCATGTGTTTCTAGAAGTCATGGAATCTCGTCCTAATGATTTCCATACCATGGCCGTCGTAAGATTACAACATCACCAGATATGATAGAATATATTGGAAATATAATATTTTTATTTGCTGAGATATGACAATGATATAGTAGCCATTATTGAAGTGAGAATAATGGCCACATTTGTTTATAACTTTATATTGTAGTACATCTTTCTCGCTCTTTCTTTTAAGATTCAATCCAATATGAATTTGAACTTCTTGCATCTAGTAAAGCTTATATATGTCCGTAAACTAACTAGGCCATCCCTGAGATCGATTCTATCATGTATGGTTTTTCTGTTGACTTGTGATGAACAGAAAAGGAGATCAAAGCCACTGAACGAGAAATTTGATTTGTACGCACATCTGCACTAAAATGTGGACTAAAAAACCTTACTTCCCTGGGATGATAGATTTTTATATGGAATGGCACTTCTCAACAAAAGTGATGACTAATGTGTAGAACGACAACTATTTAGCGAATATGATGAAAAGCATAGTGTCGCTGCACGTAGCGGTCTTGGCTGGCCAATCTCAAGGGAATTTATAGAGCTTATGAAAGGGAAGATCTATATTGAGAATGATGGTGCCGGTCCAGAATACAGAATACAGTAGAACCTGCCATTTTAGCTTCCCAGTAGAAATTGTTCATAATTAAGAGCACGAACCTTCGCTATTGGAAATTGATTCCGAGCTCTACATTTTCCAAACAGACGGCTATCTTTGAAAGAAGCCATCTTGAATCCGACAAAAAATTGTGAGATCAGTTGAAGAAAAGGTCATGGGATCTGCCTCGCAAAGGTAGTTGAAAACGCAATACAGGTCTTCAGAATTCAGACTCTGCGCTACGAGCGTAAGAAGTCCAAGAATTACAGGTTGTAAGCCTTCGTCCTTCATTTGCAATTTCTAAGTAAAAATCCACGCATTTTCGGGCTTCAACTGGTATAGTAGTTGATGTGTAATCAAGTCGAGGGCACGAACAGTTAGGAGAATCTCTGTGTGGAATTGATTGGATTCATCAATTTTTCTTCCGCGACTGTGGGAGACGACTATTAATTGAGTTAAAGACTTTATTAACTGTTCATCGGACAGGAAGAAGAGCGTTGGCGATTTCCATGTCATCATTTCCTCTCCACATCACATATTCACATCAATGCTAACAAATTCATCTTCCATATTGCTAACACCCATGGAGGGAAATTTGACCTTAGGAGGCATCACGAAGTTAATAAAATGATGTCATGGTGAAAGAGAATGAATCTTTGATATTTTTTAGTTGGACCTTGACATTTTGGAGAGCTTTTGTTTGTCCATTGCAGGGTGAGTGTTCACTCTCCCTGCTTGTGAACCAATTTTGAGCAAGTTGGATTCCTTTCCAAGTTGGTAGATGGAGAGTCCATTCAGAAATATTATTGGAACTGAATGAAAGTGTTTTTGTTTCATGTTGAAGTTCCATACACTACTCATTCTCATCTATCTCCCTATTCTCTCATTCCTTCTTCTCCATTCCCCCACACTCTCATGTTGATGGAGTTACATAATAATGACTCATTAGGGATTCCTAGAGTTTAGGGATTAGGTTGGGGGTAGCTGGAGGAGGTTGAGATATTCTCTCAACTTCTCCCTACAAAAATGGAATAAGTTGGATCTTACTCCAACTACATATGTACCTGTTGTATCTCTGTTTATGCAAGTAATACAAACTGTTGTATCAAGTTAAAAATGCATGATGAAGTATCAATGTCTTCTCACATAAATGATCTAAAGTCTTTGTTAGCACAGTTGGCAGATATTAATTGTAAAGTCGATGACGATGATGCAAAAGCAATCTTGCTGAATAGTTTGTCTCTAAAATATGACAATGCTATTTTTACTTTAACACAAATGCCCTCTCGAACTTTGGAAGACATGATTTCAGCACTCTTAGCAGAAGAAAAGAGGATGAAGGAAGGTGACTTGGAAGTCAGTTCAAATTCTGAAATTGTACTATACTCCAAGG
>LPNX010241008.1:42060-79783 GCA_001517045.1 Pseudotsuga menziesii
TAAATAAATTGTAAAAAATTTTGATTCTTGTTGTATTTCGGTGCTCCAAGATCATCAGTTTTATCTTTGTATTGTTGAGTGTAGAAAGGTCACATTGTAAGATTGATTACTGAATCTTTTTCAATATCATGGTTATTTTTTGGGGTAGTCATGAATCTTTGATCCTACAAATGCTTCAAAGATGGTTGGAAGCAATTTTATTTATGCTGGATGAATTGGTAGCTCGAAGATGATGGAGAGAAAGAGCGTGTCTATGAAGTTCAGAGATGGGTGTAACTGTGTATGAGGATCAGTCAGACAGTTTATGTTGTAACCTTTTGTTATGTTGTGTAATGTAGCCATTAAGGGGGGCAGTTAGATAATAATGACTCATTAGGGATTCCTAGAGTTTAGGGATTAGGTTGGGGGTAGCTGGAGGAGGTTGAGATATTCTCTCAACTTCTCCCTACAAAAATGGAATAAGTTGGATCTTACTCCAACTACATATGTACCTGTTGTATCTCTGTTTATGCAAGTAATACAAACTTTTTTTTTTTTTTTTTTCTGTTTTGAGCTTAATTCTTTCAATCTTCAAGTGATGGTGCACTTGTTAGAGTGGTACTTGCACTTTGTTGAGTATATTTTATTGCCAGGGTATATTATGTATGGATATATACTCTTATGTACATATGCTCTGTAAGTCTAATTATCATAAATCCATCTATGAAAGTCTTGCATTCCCATGCTTTTGAATGACTAGTTTTCATGTATTTGGCTTCCTTTGGAAAGAGTTGTATATCAGAATTGTTGAAGAATTTTATCACAGTTTGATGATGATGGGGAAGACATAAATTATTTATGACTCTATACTTTCATTACCATATTCTCTATAGCTCTAAATCCAAGAAACTCGATTGTGAAAGGCTTTCATTCCCATGCTCTTGAATGACTAGTTTTCATGTATTTGGCTTCCACTTTGAAAAAGTTGTATATCAGATTTGTATGAAGGAATTTATGTGATGTTAAATGTTAATGGGGAATCCATTTGAATTATTTTTATGGTATTTATATGTCATGTCATCATTTGAACTATTCAATCTACTTTTCATGAGCCAAAATTGACTTAATAATACCATTTCCCCTTAACAAAATTCACGTAAAGTTACATATAGATGTTGCGCCTCATAACCAGTTTGAGAAGCTTAATACAAATTAATAATGACATACATTTATTTATGATATTCATCCTCATACTATGTTCTGAAAATTGGGATGTTCGTATTGCATTTGGAGATCCAAAAGTGTCATATACCCTTGGAGGATTAACATCGATTTTCCTAGTGTTTTTGTCCTTCTTTCCCTATGGTCAAAATCAAGTTGCAGAAGCATTTGGAAAGTGCATTAGAATTAATAATATGAATTATTCTTTCCTAATACCACTCATTCCATTTCATACATAATTTGAAGTCATTTTGGTGCATTGGTAACAACTTGGGTTTCACTAGTCCAAAGCTAGAATTTTTTGATTCAAAATGAATTTTCTGATTCAACCATTGAGTTTCTAAGGTATTTTATGATGAATTAAATTCCATAAGGTCCTTCAATAAGGAATTTGGGAAATTTTTGGTGGTGTTTGAAGCCAAACAAAGAGAGACTAGTTTACTACTTTTTCCTAGGAAACTTGCACTTTCTCTAATTAGACCCAAACCAAATTGAAAATACTTGAAGGAATACTAAAAGTGTTCAAAGTTAATATTTTGATTTAATAATACTAACCATACCATTTCATTTCAAATTCGGTACCATTTGGTGTCAGCTGGAACCCCCTAGAGTCATGACTAGTTAAGTTTGAATTTGCCAAAATTGTAATTTTCTCCAAAATTCCAAAAAGGGACATTATAGTGGTATCAGAGCATGGTCCTTCCACCTGTGCATTAATACCATCCATTCAAGAAAAAAAATTCAGACATGTCTTGGTTTCATAATCGACCCACTAATCCCACTTTCCTTCCTCCCCTGCCAACAGAAAAAGAAATCACAACCATAGATATAGAAGCATGCTAACTGGAGTATCAAACTCTGAGATGGGATATATGTGAATGGTATTATTTTAAAGAATATATTTTAAATTATGGGTTTCAACACAAGAAGAAACATGTGAACTCATTAAGGAACAATCCATAAGTATGGAGGAGACTGTTGAGCCACCTAGTTCTGTGGGTGGTGAAGCAGAAGATGCATTACATTAAGAGGATCAAAAGTCACTCCCATGTGACTTTGAAAACGATTAATAAAAATCACATTAGGATGAAGAGGATTCCCTTGAAACTATCGAATATCATTCCAAGGCACATTCTACTGTGGACATGAATCAAAGAGCATTTATTGATGGATCCTTGAACTGTGAAGGAGTACCTCTTGATCGGTGCTCACAACTCTATGTTCATGACATAGAGATCATATTTGAAATGTTGCTGCAAGACAAAGTTCTCATGAGCATGAAGATTAATACCTTGTGGCAGATAATGAAGAACCACAATCAACTTTCCCATCACCACTTGAGCTTCAAGAAGTTGATCAAATCAAGAAGAAAGAAGAAGAGGAGGTTCACTCTCATGAACCATCCTTCATTTAAGGGTATATGAAAATGAGTGAAATCGATATACATGAGGCCCTTAGAATACTCCATTACACTCAAACATTGGTTTCAAATTCTTGTTGGATAGTTTCTTCATTGGAGGAGTCGGGCCTTCCTTGAAGACATGGAGAAGATTCAAAGAGCAATGTGCAACATCAAAGGTAATTTTATCTCCTTTATTTTTGATAAAAACGATTTGGTAGATCTTAATGAATGTTTACATGAAGCATACTTGAATAATAATGAGTATATTCATAATCTCAAAATTCAAAACGAGCAACTTCTTGAGAGGTTGTAAGACACTTGTCCTTCCTCATATGTTTCAAATTTTCATATGGTATATTACTTGGAGGATTCTCATGACATGAGGGATCATGAGAAACATGGAAAATTTCAGGTTATTGATGTGTTTGAAGGTTATCTAGATGAGATCCAATCACTTGTTGTGGTGGAATAGGAACTTGAGTCGCCTCTTGAAAACGGTTTTTCACACTTTTTGAAGAAGTGCATGATTCCACTACCTTGGAACCAAATTGTGAGGAAATATTTTCATTTTTTTAGGGAGGGGAAAGTTCCTACCCCTATGTATCCTTCTCATGATGAAATTTTTTCACTTTATGATCATTTGGGTGAGCTGGTTTTTTCTCCTACATCCTACACTTCCATATTTTGCAGCATTCATCCTAATGAAGTATGGGTGAAAGGTTTCTTCTTTATGGTGCCACACGAGGAGTATGGGATTAATATCTATCCTTTTGATTATGACATTACTATAATTCCATATTCTTTACATTGGTGTCAACATCCTTTGTTAAATTATGATGATATACATATTCATGGGTGTATTAATGAGACTTCTTTGAGCCACTTGAAGTCTTCATGTTTTCTTTGCTCCGTATTTGGTTCAGATTTTAGTGGAGGTTCTTCATTCACTTCTTGGATGAGAGAACACATGGATGATTATATTAATGCACCTTATATTCTTTTTAAGCAACATTATAGGACATGGGATCCTCACCTATGTCATTGGGTCAGTTTTGATAAAATATATGATGCTTGTGTGTATGGGCCACATGATGATCTACTTACTCAGATGTACAAACACTTTCATAATTATTTGATGAGGTATCTTATTTATGTACAAATGTATGATGTTTTTATGTACTTTCATGATCTATATTTTGTACTCATGATGTTTGTAAGGGTGCAATATAAGCAATGGATCCTGGTATTGCTTAGTTTGAATTTTGGGAGAAACAAGCAGTATGGGAGATTGAGTCACCACTTGAGAAGGTGATTGTAATCATAGTAGTGCAGCAAAAAGCATGGTGGTTTCTCTATAAAATTTTCTTAATATATTAAAGACTCAAATTTTGGTAACTCGTTACAACTTCAGAGAATTATATAGTGAGCAAAAAGGGGTTGAAAGTTCAGAAAATGGTTTCCAAAATATGGAGGTAAAGATCATTTGTGCAAATTTTGTTTTGATGGAATTACTATGATCTTTTGGTGTTTAGTGGTGATGTAATAGGAGATATCAATATGCAAAATCCACAACTCTTTACTTTCAGAAACACAAATCACAGTACATTAGTGCCACTACTCCAATTGCAACTAAAAAAATTAAGGAGCATAACCATAAGAGAGCACTTGGTACAATGGAAGGAGTACCAATTGAGGATGTCACTTGGAAATATGAAAAAAATTGCAGCATACAAACTTGGAATTTATTGAGGACAAGCAATCTTGGGTGGGGTGGATTTTCATGTCGCCATTCAAATAAGACTACTTACAAATAATGTTTCACCAACCTACTAGTTCCCTAGGTTGAGATGGAGACATGAATTTTGTAATAAAGGGGATATGGGGCCCAAAAGGACTTGAGTTTACCATATTCAAATTTAAAGGGGTCACATAAATAATAAATTATAAGAAAATAAGGTAGCATTAGTTTATGAAGACACTTGGAAGCTTGTGGAGCATTTGGGTGACTAGATTCCCCACACACTTGGCATGATATTTATCCAAATTTGAATCCATGGGTAATGTAATGTTCTTGGAGGATGATGTGGTGTCAAATATAATATCATGAGCCAAGGAATTCGAATTGGTAAAGGAGAGTAACTCCCATGGAATAGGAAGAGACTAGAAAACAATGTGTGCCACTTGGAAGGAGATTCCATGCACTCTATGACAACAAATGATGAAAGATTCTATGACAAGTATGGAAAATTTATAAATAATTGAATACCTATGAAAAATATGACATAAAATGGATAAAAATAGCCACCAAGAGGGATCATTTTGGAGTTGGAGGAAGCCATTCGAATTGGGGAAAGAATTGGAGCATGAAGAATAAGGCAAGTGTCATATGAGTTACTAAACCACTAAGATGAGTCGGAGGAATCCCATGGAGGGAAATTAGACCTTAGCGGGCCTCATGAAGTGAATAAAAGGATTTCATGAGGAAGTATAATGGATTTTGAATAATTTTAAATTGTCCTTTGTCATTTTGGAGAGCTTTTGCTTGTCCATTGCACAGTGAGTGTTCACTCTCCCTTCTCGTGAACCAATTTCGAGGGAGTTGGATTCCTTTCCAAGTTGGTTTATGGAGAGTCCATTCAGACCTATAATTGGATATGAATGAAGGTGTTTTAGTTTTAGTTTTAAATTCCATACAGTACGAATTCTCATCTATATCCCTATTCTCTCATTCCTTCTTCTCCACCCCCCATGCTCTCATGTTGATGGTGCACTTGTTGGAGTGGTGCTTACACTTTGATGAGTATATTTGATGCCCAATATTGGTTATATGATGTATGTATCTGTACTTTTATGTCCATATTCTCTGTAATTTGAATTATCATAAATTCATGTATGAAAGGATTGCATTCCATTGCTCTTGAATGACTAGTTTTCATGTATTTGAATTCCATTTGGAAAGAGTTGTATACCAGATTTGTATGAGGAATTTTATCAAATTTTGATGATTATGGGGAAGCCAAAAATTATGTATGAACATGTACTTTAATGACTATATTATCTGTATCTATAAATCCAAGAAACTCCAGTGTGAAAGGCTTGCATTCCCATGCTCTTGAATGACTAGTTTTCATGTATTTGGCTTCCACTTTGAAAGAGTTGTATATAAGATTTGTATGAAGGAATTTCTATGATGTTTAATGATTTTTGGGAATAAATTTGAATTATTTTTATGTTATTTATATTTCATGTCATTATATGAACCATTCGATCTACTTTTCATGAGTCAAAATCGAGCTATTAATATCATTTCCCCTTAAGCAAATTCACTGAAAGTTACCTTATAAATGTTGCACCTCATAACCAGTTTGAAAAGATTAATATTGATGAATAATGATATAAATTGATGTATGATATTCATCCCCATACTCTCTTCTGAAAATTGGGAGGGTCGTATTGCATTTGGAGAGCCAAAAGTGTCATATACCCTTGGGGGTTTTACCTTCGATGTTCCTAGTGTTTTTGTCCTTCTTTCCCTAGGGTCAAAAGCAAGTTGAAGAATAATTTAGAAAGAATATGAGAATTAATAATATGAATTATTATGGCCTAATACCCCTCAATCCATTTCATACATAATTTGAAGTCATTTGGGTGCATTGGTATCAACTTGGGTTTCACTAGTCCAAAGCTAGAAATTGGCCAAAATTGTGAAAACTTGAATAAGATGTCAAAATGAGTTTTCTTATTCGACCATTGAGTGTATGAGGTATTTTATGATGATTTAAATTACATATGTTCCTTACATAATCAATTTAGGGAAGTTTTGGTGGTGTTTGGATCCAAACGAAGAAAAACTAGTTTACTACATTTTCCTAGGAAACTTGCACTTTTTGTCACTATCCCCAAACCAAGTTGTAGAGGATTGAAGGAAGAATAAAAGTGTTAAAAGGTAATATTGGGATGTGATAATACTAACCATACTATTTCATTTAAAATTCATGGCCATTTGGTGTCATTTAGAACCTCCTAGAGTCATGACTAGTTAAGCTTGAATTTGACCAAATTGTAATTTTCTCCAAAATTCCAAGAAGGGAAATTACAAGATATTATTATCATACAAGTAGGAGATAGGTTTATTAGTATGTCGGTACACTACATCAATGTTCCTAAAAATTTCATATGGTTCTTAATCCCAAATCACCATATTCATGATCGACTGTTAATGTCTTATGTTGACCTTGCAATGACCTAGTCCACATAGGACCCTTGAGCTACTAAAGCATTCTAAGCCTAAAATGTGAGTGAAGATGGTTTGAATTGTCATAGCCCCAAAATTTCATAAAAAAATAAAAATTTTAAGGTAACATAAAATGTCGGAAAACGTAGTTTACTAATTGCTAGCGGTTAGCGGAAAATGAAACAGTTGAACACTTGGTATTAATTAGTTTCAAAAAATACAATAACTAATACAACTTTACTTTTCATAAGTTATATACGAAAGACTTGCATCTAGATTTCTTTTAGCTTTAATAATAATTTTAATTTTGGTAAGTAGGTGAAAAAATATCTTTGAAAACTCGGGGCTTACTTAGAATTATGCTAACACAGATGGACTGCTGGTTCTTACAGGTTCAACAGGTAACAATCGATCAAGTAGGAGTTTAATTTGTAAGGTAGCGAGAAGTATTTTTGTTGCATGTTAAAATGCTAGTAAATAAACTGTTTATTTAAAAGCAAAGCTCTGATGAGGTAAAGTAATTTTCTTCCATAGTTTTGGTTCTACGACAGTATTCAACATTTAGCCATAAAGATTGTTATCCTTGACATACTTAGTTTTAACAAATAGATCCTTACTATGAGCTTAGAGCTCAAGTTCTTCGTCATACAATTACTTTTATTTTAACATGCTCATACTGCTAATGTTATGTTTAATGCTCAAATGTACTGTCTTTTACGTATGAATGTACTCCTATAATTCTCAAAGGTAAAGATTACCAATAGATTACATATTTCTACTTTGTCTCTTCTTTACTAATCATGAAAATTATCAACCTGTTGATTGTATATAATTGTGCCAACCTTTTGCGCTGCTAAACATCAAGTTATAAACTTCGATTCTTAAGATATTGCCTTACTGCAAGTATTATTGTAAAAGTATATAATACCACATCACTTTTATAATGTACCAAACATAATTGTTACTTACATCCTTTGGTAGTCTTACTACCTGGAAATTTCCATGATATATTATAAGTTTGGTTCTTTGTAACTAGATACATTATCTTAAGGTGGAATACTACCCAACCACACTTCTATAAGGTCGAACCCAAGGTAAATACATTATCAATGTTATTCCTATAGTTTACTAAATCTAGTGCTTGGTTTACACAATAGTGAAATTGCTATTGTAATGTTACCACACTATAATGATTTGTAATTTGTAATAACTACTATGGTAGTATTAACTACCTAAAAACTTCTATCCTAAGATTGACATCAAAGTGAAACATTATAAATAAAATTCCTATACTATGCTATAACCAAGCAAGCACAAACAATTCTATAATTAACTTGGTAAACTATGATAAGAACCTCCAAAATTGTCGCTGGCAAGGTAAGCATGAAAATCATTATTGTACTAGTTTATACTAAGGTCGAACCTCGTGGTTGTTTTATTGGCAAGGTTTAAACACCTTTACTCTATAGTCAACGACATAGATTCGTAAATAACAATTATAACAAGCCTTAATACCATCGATTGCAAATGATATAGTTTGTGTTTCAAAATAATTATATGTAATTATTCTATAGTCGATTGCATAGTCTTGTTTTTTTATCATGGCAACAATAAATTGATACTTGATGGCACAGGGTTGACTATAGACAAGACCCTCGCATGGTTAAATTATTTGGAGGGCACTTGGTCTGCTCTCATCCATGCATTGGCTACTTAATAAGACAGGAAACCCTATTCCTTTGTCATTTGACTTCGAGGGTTTCGTCGGCCTCCAGCTGCTCTGTGTAGTTTCCCTGGGGGCCATGAGAGGCTGCTCCTTCGCTTTGCCTACTCCGTAGCTTTTTTTTGATATTGCGTGGTCTCAATACCCAGTCTTATGGTCTCAAATATTCTTGGGTGTAAGCTTTACTGTGCGAGTGGTTTTTGCTTGAATGTTTGGCTCGAGGCCTGTACAAGGTTTTAACTCTGTTTGAAAGTTCCTCGCCACTGCTTTGTGGAGTTTTAAGTTGGTTTTAATCTGCCTCCACTCTAGGGTCGACGTAGGGGTTTGAATGCTCCTCTGTGTATCTCGCTTAAACTGGTGACAGCTTCTTCACTGCTCAATTTCTCTTCTTAGTTGCAGGTAAAGACAATTTCAAATATTTATTATGAAATCTCTTTCGTTAAGTTATAATGTAGTTAGGGTTTATGCTTAGAAGCCGATTATTGTTCTAGCACTCGGTAATGTGCTCTTTACAGGAACCTACCACAGCTCCAACCTTCAGTGGAAGAGAAATACATTCTCCAGCTTTATTGAACTTGTGGCCTCCACCCGGTAACCCCTCGTTTCGATGTGGGTTTTCCCTGCTTACGAAGAGGGTTATTGGAAGGAAAAATACAGTGTTTGGAAGCCTGGTTTCGGTTTATTCGTTGGTTAAAATGTTTTAGTATGTTGTTACTCCAGTTTTACTTAAAAACCCTTGCTGCTTACACTGGGTAATACCGGCTCTTAAGCCGTGATATGTATTTTGTTTTTTGTTTGTTAAGACTTAGCCTTGCGGCTCGATAATGTAACACAGTTTGTTTTAAAAAAAAGAAAGGATTCGTTAAGCTTAAAGTTTCCATTTGAGATCTATCTCGTTTTGCTGTGGTTTCGTTAACCTGTAAATAATGTGTTTATTTTACTGTTTAAAAAGATTTATAAAAGGTATTTACTTTCAAGAAAAGACTGTAGTCACTCTAATGCATGGATTGTAGCCTTCTTGTTAAGTTTGTTACATAGTTAACAATGTAACTGGTTATAACTTATTACAAGTTAATTTGTATTTGAATAGATTATTCGAAGGGGTTTCGACCTTTGGGTTTTCATAGGTATAAACCTGTCTGGTTTTTAAATTCTTAAAATGCACAAATATATATAATTCTTAATTATTTCGTTTATTATTTATAAATACATTTATTTTTATTCACTACTCTATGATTTATAATTATTTGGAGCTCTGTAGAGAAGAGAATGTTAACTCTAGAACTCTGTTTATTTTACATAAATGAAGGGTTTATAAATGAAACCCTAATCTAGTTTTTATTAAGTAATAGTTAAGATTAAGTTAATATTTTAAAAGGAGAAACTATTCAGTTATTAACTTGTTTATATACTTTCTTGAAGATTAGTTATTATCTCCTATAAACTTTTATTTCATATCAGTATACTATTACTGTAATACTAGTGTAATTTACTCTTTCTTTTACCTGCATTTTCATTTAGTTAAACTAAGTAACAACAGTAAAATATAAACAAACATTTTCATTGCATTTTAAACATTGAAATAAAATTTACTCTGTTTACCTACAGATACAAAATCATATCTACTATTTCCATTTCTCTTAAGGATTATTTCATTTATTTAAAGCATTCTAACCGTGCTAGAGTACGACCTAGTTTCCAGGTGTGGAAAAACACAACTTAGAAATTTAATTTTCTTTCTATTTCATTATTATCTAAACCATTTTCATTTCTATAACAATCTAATAAGAATACTAAATCTAACATTTCACAAACTTTGAACTTTTTAACATTCATATAGCAGATAAACTAAGATTTATTTAACTAAGATAGTAAAATAAAATAACATAGAACCTGTTGAGGACAAGATGACAAGAGCTTGAGGAGGTCGTTCGTCCCTACAAATATCCTGGAGAGCGCTCAAACAAAGCTTCCTCAGGACCCCTGAGCCTGTTCCTGGTCTTCTTGGCTGAGAACTGGGTGGAGAATACAACTGTAGAACCCTCTGTCACCTAACTAGTTCAATACCTCAGTAAAACAATCTGCTCTCAGCAGTATGATCTTCAACTTAAAAGCTGCAACTAGATCAATCTTAGCAGTTATCCCCTCAAGCACTTTCCAAATTCCCTTCCATTGAATTTCTCTGAAGTAAATTCATTCACCATGAATGATCACTTCTCTAGAATGAGCAGCCTCAACTCTCTTCAATGGGAATTTTTATAAAGATGCCTAGGTCTTTTGGGTCAGTTTTCATTAATTGAGCCACCTGCTCTGATTCCACTTTCTTGGGGAATCATGACCACAAATATAGGGAGGTTGCCACCTGCAACAGTTGGAAGTGGTTTGAGGATGCTGCTACATGTCAGTTTGCTCTCCATCCAGTCTCCTCCACCAATTTGACCAGTAAACACTCTTTTAACAGCTCTCCTAAGTTGTTGTCTCCTCATTTATTTATTTATAAATAAAATATTCTGAATTTACATTAAATATCCTTGACCCCACTAGTCATCCATTGCAACTTAGCATAAAATTTAACATAATGTTCCTCTAATAATATAAAATTGTTTTTGCAAAATTGGGGCATGTGACATGAATAATGTGTTAAGGAAGATAAAAAAATGTTGGATAAATTAAGAATAAAACCCTTAAATCTTTATCCTCTACAAATCTAGGCATAGTTGGGCATATAGGCCATCAACTCTTGCAAACAAGAAATCTTTTACGGGCTCATCCCAAATGGTATCCATTGAGGCTATTTGCACCATTGATTATGTGTGGTCATAAATAAAATATGAATGATGATGATGACCAAGATAAATTATTTAAGCATATCATTATTGGATATTGACTTGTCTAATCATTGTTATTGTAAATAAATATTTTGGTGTGGCCTTAAAGGTAATGATGCATAGATGCATGTTTCCATTTATTTATAATAAAGGTGACTTCATGGGATGTCTAAGGATTAAATGACCTATAAGGAAACATTTTTCCACCAATTGTTGACATCAATAGGTGGGACACATTATTTCATTGCAAGATTTCAAAACCAAGGGATTCATGCTACCTATATGTTTTGCCACTATATGATTTGGAACCCATGATATCTTCTTTGAGCATGTTGAAGAAAAATGGGATGGTGTTTTGTTGGTTGCTCCTCACTTAGCTAGTGTTGTTGTTCACAGAGGGACTAACCCCTCTCTAAGACTTCTTTTAGTGTTACTTAATATTGATCACTGAATCATAAATTTATCCAATATTTATGCCTCTAATGATTTAGGATAGTGTGTATCCTTTTGGTGTTGGTTTTTTGATGAATTACTTGATGCACCAATATGTATAATTTATAGATTCTTTAACATGGTTGAACCCTAGGAAGTAAAATAAGGGGCATTACTTACATGTCCACTACCTAGGAAAAATGAATTTTGCTTAGCTTTGAAGGTCTACCATGGTATTGATGACCCCAATCATAATCATTAGCAGGCGTTTTTTGCTATTTTGTTCACTTGGAATAACTAGATAAAGGGGATAGAGCAAATTTACCAACAACTCGATTAATCCTGCTCTTCTGAGAAAAAACTCATTTTGTTTTGAATTTTATGGAGGTAGGCCTATCCATGTTGACAAGATTGCCACTCTACCAAAACACCAACCTATTTGGTTTTGCATATCCTATGGGGATAAAAGGATATATCTTTCAAGGACTTGATAAATCATGACCATCTCCTATCTACAAAGTTTAGGATATTCATCCTGCATTCAAATTGTGTGGAATCATATCCATAGTGACATGGCATAACTTGTCTAGTGGGAGGACACCATTTCCAAAACTGTTGTCTTTATGTGAGGCTATGGCCAAAAAATTGTTAAGATTAGATGAACACACAAGTTGTTCGAGTTGAACCAGATAAATTCATGTTATTTATCTTTTTTGGGAGTATTTGTGTAGAGTAATTCATTAATATATGACCCATATTCATGAGTATTATTTGAAACTCGTGAATTTTTCATGATTTTTAATAGTCCATTTAGCACTCGTTGCATCTGGTGACACTCACATGGGTGAAGAAGTGGGATTGAAACTAGAAAAATGAATCACACAACATTAATCATCACCTATGAGCATGAACCGATGCAATGAGTGTTAAGTGGACTATTCAAAATCATGAGAAATTGGTTAGTTATGACTAATACTCATAAATATGGGTCATAGATTAATGACTTACTCTACACAAAAATCTCAAAAATGATAAAAACATATGTTGGACTATGGGAACTTTTTTAACACTTAAATATTAGATTGAAGGGATCTCTAATTTAATATTTCATAAGACACAATACTTGTTAAGGTTTTGCAAATGGGCTAGCAAGCTAAGTGGGCTTAAATATGGATAAAAATTCACAATTAAGTGCACTTGATCCAGAGGAGTCTTGGGATGGGTGACCTCTAGGGAAGTCCTAGTTATCAGGTGCATGCAACGAAGGTGATGTTTGATGCTATGCAATTAATTTCACTAGTTTAAATCTCACTTGTTCACTCTTGTGAGCATCACAATGAGTGTAGTGGACTATTCAAAATAATAAGAAATTGGTCAGTTGTGACAAATAATCATGAATGTGGGTCATAAATCAATGACTTAATCTATGTAGATAATCCCAAAAATGATAAATCATATGTTGGATTGTGGAAACCTCTCAATAATTACATAAATTCATGCAAGGCCTATAATGGACCCTCGTGATGAAGAAAAACAAGCTCTCAAAGTGAAATGATGCCATCTTGTCTATTTGGATGAAACCCACCAAACTAAAGGTGCCTAATTGGGAGTTCAACTTCATTGGATTGAATCAAGGGTTATACACACCAAATCCTTCTTTAAAGATCCTATCACTACAGATTCCAACGATAACATGTATATTGCATAAACAAGTGCTAGGGTCGAACCACTTACCAAGAGAATATTGAGAAAGAATTTGTAGATCAAAATATGATGGTATTCCAAACATAGGGCCCTATTGAAGAAAGCTAGGTCTCAACACAAAGGTGTCTAGAATTAATATCATGCATAGTCTCTAAGGCTAAATGTAGGTCCTGACCTAGCTCTATAACTTGATGACCTTTATTTATCCCTCCACGAAGTTGTTGATAACAAGGCACTTGGCCTTGATGGTTTCCCTTGTGATTTTTATAAAGTCATGTGGGATTTTTTAGCCTAAAACACATCTAGAAATAATTACTCGAGAATGAATCCCTAGGTGAAATAATTAACTAGGGTTTCATTAAACATATTCTCCTCAATCATCCACACTATGTAAATAGGTTTCAAGGATATTATATTCTAGATACTTCTATAAAAGTTTGGAAGGGATTGAAATGGACCTCATATTTTTCTATGATTCCTTGTTCTTTAAGATTGATTTCAAGAAACCCTATGACCAAGTGGAATGGCCCTTGATTTTGGATATGCTCAAATATGTAGGGTTCAATTCCAATTTTATTAATTGTATAGAAATCTTATCTGTCGATGCATCAACCCGACTGTCCATAAGTAGAAGAAAATATGAGCTAGTATGTCTCTTTTGTTCTATCCAACAAAGCTCTCCTTTGGCACCATTCTTATATTTCCTATTTGTAGAAGCCTTTGGTGATATTTTAAGCTCTAATGTCCATCTTGGTCTTATTCGTGGGATCTATCTCCTAGAACTATATGTTAGAAATTGGTTAATGGACACTTCATTGATCATTATTTCCTTACAATACTCTAGGATTAGACCTCCAAGTTCATAATATGGAGTGTTTAAAATATTTTATGTAGCATTGGACTATAAAATTCAAGGGCCAAGACTTATTGCTAAAATAAAATCCAATCACCTATGCTTGATCATATGGCCTTTTAAAACTAATCATGGATCTAGTCAGGCCAAATATTCAAGTTTCTAGACATAAATGTTTTCTCCCAGACCTTTCCTAAGGACTTAGGATCTTTGGGAGATCATCATTCACAGGTAGAGAAAAAAATTGACAAGGCCATCAATAAGCATTCATCTCTTACACTGAAATTCCAAATATACACTAAAGCACTGGTTTCTACCCATGCCTACTATTATTCTTATTGGGTTCCATCTAATGCAACCTAATCCAGTTTAGAAAAGGTTATCATAAATATTTTATCAACCATAACAGAGAAAAAGAAAGGGTTTCATAAAGTCTATTGGGATCTTTATTTCACTTTGCATGATTTTGTACGTTTGAGTAACATCAAACCCGCATACATGCTCAAGCCCTATCTAGTAAATGGGTGATTTATCCATTGATCAGAAAGAGGTCTGAAAGGTACTTCTTCACCATTAGATCAATAAGGGCCTCTAACTTAGAAAGCACCCTTGGCAGGGAATCTCATTTCAAAACCATTTTGTTCACTCCCCATGATAATGTTTGGACTTTTGTTCTGGAAAGTTGGAAGGTCTAGGAGGCTATTAGGCCCTTTTTCTCCTAGAAAAAGCTTTCATCAACTTGTGTGTTTGGGGGTCACCTCTTATTAAATTTGAGGGCAAGCCTCTTCATGAAACTTTATTGTTCTTGGCCCTAAGGTTGTTCAGAAGGGGTATTCATATGATCAATGATTGCATCTCTTGGGAAATTATATTTATGGTTAACTAACATGGATAAATTCAAGGCCTCATCCCTAATGACCTCATGCTCAAACTTTTCCTCCTAGTGCCCTGTTCTTAGTTGCAAGACTAGCAATGGGGTAAAAACACAACATTTGTGAGGTATAATTCAGTTATGGGGCATAAATGGATTTGATTCAAACCTTTCCTTGAAGGAAAACTAAATTGTAATATCCCGGTTTTGACCCCAAATTGCATTAAAATTGTAAATGATGTAAATACCATTATTAAATCATGGTGCAGAGATAAAGGCCAAGGCCTCGCCATCGATTTAGCATTTTATGTATCGAAAATTGAAATCGATGCATATGGTTCTCATGCTAGCCAGGCACAATATAAATTGAGATATCATGTAAATATGCAATTTAATTAAATACCCACAACTTGCTATGTAATGCAACAAGAGATGAGGGCATGATTTCACAAGGAATAGGGAGGGAAATTATTCAAACCCTTGACCCAATAGTGCTAAGAAAATGTCAATGAGAGAATCGATAAAACTCTCAACTACCCATTTTGTCTTATTCACCCAATCATTTAATTCTTCCAGAAGTTGGTTGAGGCAGTTAATGCATTGGGAATGGAGGGGTATGGTAGTCAATTTCGTATTGGGGCAAGCCATCATTCTTGGGAAATTGTATTTTTGCTTATGGGGAGGGAAAAAACCCAGAAATTGGTTCCCATTCCATTCCTTACCCATGCATTTCACTTCCTCACATAGTTGGAGATAGTTGGGGCGTTTCCCTCACGTTTTCTGCAGTTTTCTTCATTTTTCCATGGCTGGGAAATCCATTTTTGTCTTGCATGGTGAATGGGTAGTAGATATTCCCAATTTGGGTGTTTATGGAGGTCTTTTTTCCCCTTGTGAGGCCCATAAATGTTTCTGAATCGAATTTCTCACCCAGTGATGATTTCTCCATCTACCAATCCATTTTTGGTTGCCAAGACATTTTTTCTTCATACCCAACACTTGTGTTTGTTGTTATGTGAATCCTTGTTTTGGTATGAAAGAATTAGGAGTGGAAGAGGCCCATAAATGGATTGATAAACATGGTGAAGAGAGGAACCTCACAAAAACATCAAAAGGAGCTGGCTATTCTTTTATGCACACCTTGAAGAACACTGTAAGGGAAGGTATGGCGTGACTTGACTGTGTAGCAGTGAAGGGAATACTTCCTGGTGTTGGGTGTGCAGGTATTGTGGAGGCCAAGATAGATAGATATTGTGGAGGTGTCCATAGCTTTGGGGTTGAGCTCACTAGCTTATCGATTCTTCTTTTCCACTGCCTTAGCATCCTGATAAACCCAACTATAGATTGGCTTGGCTGAACCTTGGTGTGTATTTGGCTATGTGTGAGCTTGTTGTTCCCCTTTTCCTTGTGTAAATCATGCCCATCTTGGGGGTGACATTTGTGTTGAGATATTGATGAGCACAACTGGCCTATGGTTGGGTGGAACGTTGCAGCGACATAGCTAGTTGCTCGGGGCAGCTCATTTTCAAGATAAGTGCTCTTGTATTAACTCTGAAATGTATTTGTTTTATGAATTATTATGAACATATTGAATGCTTGAATGAGATTTGCTTCCGCTGTATATTATTGTTTTATACATTTGCATATGTATTTTATTTTCAATGCATTTATGTTTATGTTCATGGGGCTAGATCCCCGGTTAGATAACAGCGCAAAGTAGTAGTCACGTCCTCTCCGTCGACGAGAGGGGAGGGGACGTGACATAAATAAACTATGGTGAATGGAATATAATTGATAAAATTGTGTATTTCCTTCTTCACAACATTTGGAAAAAAGTGTTAGAACCGAAGAAAGTAGTGTTTTCACAATATTTAATTATGGGAGGGTTCCATGTGGATAAGAGACTTTCATACAACAGTGTGCAAGAATCATGATATCAATAGTGTGGGTGAGTATAAAACCTCACCCATTTTTTTTGTTTTTCCTTCTATCCAATTCCACCTTGGTGTGGGCTAAGTTCGTGTAAGCAATATCTTCTTGTCTTCCTCACCTAGAAGGTTTCATTGTTAGTCGAGAAACTTCCATGCACTATTTAGTTTCACTTGACATAGATGCTTGTTAGGGTTGAACTGTTGTATCATATATGGAAGAGAAGCAATGGTGTTTCTTTTAATGTTTTTTTGTCTCATTGCAAATGATTTTATTGTCAAAATTGCACCATAATGGGATCATGTCCTTGCAAATCCTTGTTCATGCTTAGAAGGTTCAAGTCGATATGGAGCACCTCCAACAACTTTTGGAGTATTGGGGTTGTTCCCTTGTACTATGAGAAGAGAACCACTTGAATATTCTAGGCATGTTTATGTTGGTTCACACTAAGAATATAGTATGCCCCACCTATGTAATATCCCCATTTTGGTAGCACCATGCAAAAAAAACAAACCCATTCAATTCCCATGGATTCTAATGGAAAACTAGATTAATTAATAAGGGGGTTAATTTTGGCCTATAATTAATTTAGAACTTTGAAAAGATGTTGTAGGTTCCCAATTTTTAATATTTAATTATCTAATAATTGCTTTGTGAGTTGGAATTTTTCTAGGTGACCCATGAGGGTGCATATAAGGAGGGATAAGGTTATCTGAGCTGCTTCCATCACTGAACTAAGGAGAAGCAGATAAAAGCAGGAAAGTAGCCTAAAAGAAGAAAATAAGCTCAAAAGAAGAAAATACAGAAGTTTATTGAATTTTGTAAAAGGATTAAGAAATATAGAGACAACCAAGAAATCTACGAGATCCAATTTAGTTAGTGAGGGTGCAATGGTTGAGGAAAGTGGGTCCTTATGAAAAAATTAATGTCCAAAAATCAACCAACTCATCTAGGATTTGAATTTCCATGAAGGAAACTCTAGAAGGAAGAAAATATAGCAGATTTCAATAAAATGAGGATGAGAAATCCATTTCATGTATTTTTTCATTTTGAGTATTCATATTGATATCTCTGTACATCTCAAAGGCTTGGGTGGTGTGACCCTTGCCAGCATTTGGTGATGTGCCCCTTTGCATTCATTGATCCAGCTGAGAGATTGGGAGATCCTTCTATTGGATTTTGAGGAAGAGGATATCCAGTCTTTTTCATGGAGATTATTGCATCCATTTAATTTTATTTGCAGGTCTATTTGAGTTCAAGAATAATGTGGTCAAGTTCCAGTTTGGTGGGGAAGATACTATAGTAGCAGTATTCTAATGCAATAAGTTTTATCTAGTGAAGAGTAAGAATTGAAAGTTGTGTGCTCTGTGAGTTATAGAAGTTGTCCATTCACCTCCACTGAGAGATATGATGATGTTATCCTAATCATAGTTCTGATACAATATTAAAATATCCTCCTCTTATTATAAGATACTCCAATTATACTTCTATGTTGTAAAATTCCAAGTATAATGGATATTTTGTCAGTTTGGCTCCAATAGACTATTGATTGCATCTATGAAAGTCTATTTATAGATTTATGTTCTTCAATGCCAAGTAGTTAGCTTCATATGTGATTTTTTTTCATTATTTGTGTGCATTAAATTCTATTTTAAAGTCTCTGTTTTCTATGCTTGCATAATGATAGAGAAATTTGAGTAGTTTTTTTCTTTTAAATAATTTAATTGTTTCCTTTGCTTCTAAAGCCTAATATGAAGATTCATACAGTTAAATCAGAGGTATCTGATTCTATCCATACTCATAGAAAAAAATTTAGGGATAATTTTATGTCATTTAAATTTGTTTGGAAATTGTCTCACTCCCTTGTCTAAGTCTTGTTCTTTGCACCTAATTTGATTTTTAACTATCCCTAGGTGCTAGGATTAAATTGGGTAAAAATCTAGTCCTTTTTGCTTGTCTCACAAACTTACATACATTATAGTGGCATCATATCATGGTACACCACCTTAGGTAAATTACAGTGGCATCATAGCATGTTCCTTTGCACCTATGCATTATGACCTTCAATTGAACAAGAAAAATTTGTTGTTATGACGCTTGCTCGAGTTGTGGAAGATGATGATCTTGAGTAGTATGAAGAAGAAGAGGTGATATATATTTATGAGGTCATACCAAGAGATGAGGATGGTTAATTATGTGACCAAATGTACCATGAATACCAATGGGTTGAACAACCAAGGGCTAGCTCAAAAGCTGATTTAGAAAGGAAGAATGAAGTGAAAACTTTCCTCATCACTATCAAGAGTATCTTTCTTTGAGGGAAGAGATACATAAGGCCATTTATTTAAAATTCTATATCTATTGGAGTTATGGATTTTGAACCAAGGATGTAGATGTGGATTCAATGAAGCACAATAGATCATCAAAAGAGGAACCAAGTTGTTACACCACTCATAGAAAAGAAGAAGACAACAAGACAAGAGACAAAGCTACACTAAAAACATCCCTTTATGGGAGTTTTATGAGGGTAGAATGGAAGCATAATCACCTAAAGATAAGAATGAATCCTTGCACATAGATTTGCTCCAATCAAATGAAAAAGTGGAGCAGAGTGGACCTGAATTTTTGTTGAGCATAGTTGTCATTGATGACAAGCCATTAATGACAAAGGAGTGACAAAGATTGATGACATGGAAAACAGGACATGATAGTTTGGGAATTGGATCCCATTCATAGTTGGTGTGTGCTTTGGAGCACAAGGTGGTACAAATGACCCATTCCATTTTCATTTGTTGTGCTTGATGAGGTCATGAAGTCCACACACATGGTAGCTTGATGGTCCATGCTATCACTTGATGACAATGAGATGATGTTCTTGAAGACCATGATGGGTCCATTTTTACTTTAATGATGTTATTTTATCCCATGTGAGGAAGACCCTTGGTGGCTTGTATGAGGACCTTGACATTGGACCTTGATGTGGAAGAAATGCAAGTGAAGGTTTGGGTCTTGGAACCCATACACATGGTGTATTTTGGAACTTCGTTGATGATGTACATGATGCTTATTGATCTTGTCATGGATGTGTACCTATGATGAAGCTTGGGATTTTCTCACGATGGTCATAGTTTGATGCATTGAAGTGGTACTCAAATTGCAAAGATATATAAAAAAATGTAACAAGTTGGCCCAACTTTAGAAGATAATTTGTTAATTATTAAATATATAATATAAAAAAGATACATCTAACATATAGCAGGTCGGTAAACTAAAATACTTATTTTTCCTCCTAAATTATACACACACACACACAAGTTATTTACACCAAAAAGGGAGCATGGTAAAATAAAAATATTATCTTTGTACTCGAGTGACTAATTGGAGACTGCAGTAACAACAGGAGAAAATTTTCAAGCTTTACGTTATCCTCTTTGAAAATTTGAGCTACATAACTGAGTATGCTTAATTTGACAATGATTAAGTTGAACAGTACTCTAAATTCGGGTGTCACAGCTAAGCAAGTAAGATCAAAACTCAGATATCAGTTTGTACAAAAGGGCCACAGTGAGCATGGATTCGTGCTAATCAGGCTACTATCCATTGATCAGAATAAATTTGGGCTACCACTTAGAACTCAAGCTATTTTCCAATAATTAACATACATAGGAGTTGATATTGATCCGAGCTAGTTACTTAATCAGTCAAGGAAGCAGTCTAAAGTTTTTGCATAGTGTAAATAGTTTAAGATCAGCCCTGGAGCATTCAAGTTGAGTAGACACAAACTTGAATAGGCATGTGATCAACTTAAGAGGAGGTAGCGACATACATGTATATCGTCAAGTCGTTCGAAGGATTACTAAGGAAAGACAAAGGCATGAAAATCATACACAGTCAATAATTATTGTTGAAGATTTTCCAAGACTGTTGGCATTGAATTCCTCAACAGATTGGAAACCAAGAATAATATCATTTGCAGGCTCGAGAAGACCATTTACAAGTTATAGCAGAGTTAGGTGAATGAGATGAACTCTTATTTAGTAGGTTGAGGTTTGACTTCAAAATTGATGGTATGTTGAGTAGCATTGTTTAATTTGGAGATCTGTGAAAAGTCTTGATTTGACAAAGGGATACCTTCAGTGTTAGTTACTGATTGATTTGATAGTGATAACTTTAATGGTAATATACTGATGCGATACCTACTATAGTGATATCATTTTTATGCGACAAGTTGATGAAAATTATTGAATGAGCATCATTTGATTGAGTGGCAGAAGTGTTTGGTTGGAAAGATGAGTCTTGCACTGTGAGGTTTGGATACCTCAACCCTTCTTAGTTAGAGTTAATAAAACCAAGCTGGGTCTTGGAATAGGATTTGGTGCTTTTTAGTCAGTTGGTGTTGATGTAATTGCGAAGATTGAAGTATTTCGTTGTACATTACATAAAAATATAAATAAAGTTGACTATATTTTTCTTGTGATGTGTCTCTTGTTATTATCTATGTTGATGGCACGTTTATGTAGATATATGACATATGACATTTGTTGATTAGTTGATAAATGATAGTTTACTTGGTAGTGTAATTCAAATGATGAACTTTGACTAACATCTTGAGAAGTGAAAATCATTGGAGGTGCTAGAAAATTGATTCACCATGCCCTCTCAATGTGCCCCTGTGTCCAACAAGTTGCACATGTAATTTTTCATGAGTATAAAGAAGAAGAGCATGTAGTGCAAACCACCAACTTTGAGAAAGTGAGAATGTGCCTCAAAGGTATGATGTAAATTTTGATGCTTGCAAAGATGACATTTCATTGCAGCCCTATAACATTCCCTCCACTTCATACAATACAAATGATGTTATAATAGTTTCTAATGTTTATATGCATGTTAAGAAAGAAGTAGAAGAGCCAGAGAGGCTTGATGATGAATGGGAGAATACATGTGAGTCTTTGAAGAGCACCCAAGAATATCTTTGAGAGTAAAGGAGGCATATTGATCAACTTCAAAAGGTGTTGCGCACACCACCTTCCCCATCTTCCATGGAAAACAAACATTTACACATGGAAAGAAACACATTGGACTTGATGAAGGAACCTCATGTGAACATTGAACACGATGAATATGCATATTTGTAGGTGCTTGTGAAGAGCCATGATGAAGAATATTCTCTCCAAGCACTTGTCGGGTTTCAGAAGAATTATGATGGGGCCTTAGCTATGGGATAGATAGCTAGAGACTTGGAATTCAAATCAATAATCAAAGGTGACTATCTATCCATGGATTGGGTAGATACTTACATAACTGAAATGGAGATTCAGGGATACACTAGACTTGCTTGCATGGATATAATATTTATGGACACATCATTTGATGTGCAATATTGTGAAAAATAGTATGAGTTCCAATGGAATCCATGTGATCCTTCAGTATGCATAGTAGCACATGGGATTCCTACTTGATTTGGTTGGATGGAGTAGTAAGAATGTAGTATGCTTTCCAAACACTCTCCTTGCTTCAAAGGGTTCTTGAGCTACCTTCCTAGAAGGAAGACTTCACTCTAGAGGTGATGTTTGATCACATTCCCTATGGATTAACAAACATGAGTGCCTATTCACTCATGGATTAGGTAAAAAGACGCATTGAAAAAATGAAGATTCATGGTAGTGATGAACTACCAATTTGGAGATGGGATATTCACATCATTTGGAATGACACATTGTTCCAGGTGATCATGATGTTTAGTTGATTGTTGCATAAGCAATGGGATCTTGGCATTCCATGGATTGATAGACTATTCTTGATGGAATTAGATTTTTGGAGGATTCAACATGATCAGTGGGATCCAGGAGGGTGATCCACCCTTCATATCAAGTAGTATATCCATGTGGAGCAGTTGTTTTGTTTCCTACATAGGAAAACATATGATGGATGGACACCACATATTATAGCTTGTTGGATTGGGATTATTCCTAAGGATCCTTATGCAGACACCATGAAGTGTAGAGGTGGAAGTAGGAGATACTTCCCACTCCTCAGATTCATTATTTGGGACCCTGGAATCATCCTTGGTCTCAAGTACTTCAACTGGAGATTTCACATAGCATTATGGGGGACAAAGACATTTCTTGAGAAGAAAGAGATGCAAAAGATTTGGAACCTTCCTAAAATTTATCTCCACCTTGTTCATCATCATCAAGTTCATTTGGAAAAAGAAACTTTGCAGGAGACATCTCCTTGTGTCCAATGTGCCTACTTGGTACTTTCCTGCAAGATCATTGATTTGGTTGATGCACCTATGGCTTCACCTTCTTACATGAGCAAAGCATACATCAATAACCTTGGTAAGATTGTGTTGGTTCTCTTTGATTACATTTTGGTTCATGGTAGGATGTTGGAGAATGATACTCTTAGTTTGGAAGTTATGTCATGTACTTGGGTAGAGAAATCATTGCATATCAATTTGTTTGAACATTAAATTGGAAGGATAGAGATATTGAATTTTGATCCTATGGTTAAGCATGGTAAGTATGGCGCATCTTGTAGAGGATCCTTTCATAACACACGAGGCTTCCCAGGTAAGGAAATGAGTCTTATGTGGGGATGAGAAATGAGTTCTCAAAAGGATAAATAAAATGTTACATCAATGTTCTAAGCTTACCCCACTAGGTTTCACTCCACTATGTGTGCTTAAAAGAGATGCTTAGACACAGGAATGGTTATGGTGCCAAAAAGAAATACCATGAAGTTGCATCCTTATCAAATAAATTGTTCAATCAAAGTCATGGAGGAGTTATCCATTGCACATGTATTGGCTAAGAGCGAACCGTGCTTAAGAAGGGACAAGTTTGAGGTTGAAATTAACCACATTGGTTCAAGGTAAACTTGACATATAAGAAGCCCAATGTATGCAATCAATAATGGATTACGTGTGAGTCATTTGATGGATTTAAGTATGAAAAGTGGTGCAACACATGGTATTAGGTAGAGCATATTCAGCTTGCTCATCTTCTACACTCTTTACCACTTAAGGAGAAAGAATGGATAATGAACAAGTATGCAATTTTTGCTTGGAACTTTCTTTCTAATCTCTTGGTGCATGATAGTTATGTTTCATGAAATATCGTGATAACAACCCTTATGTACAACCCATATCCTATTGCTCATGGGAATAGAATTTTACAAATGCATGATCATTCCTATTCCAATTGCTACAAGAGAAGTTTGACCTTTTTGCATGCCTTGATCAAATTCAATACATCTTTTGCAACACAATTTGCAATGGAGTGTTTCAAAAGCAAAATCATTCACGACTTGATGGAAAAAGGTGACCAATACAAGTTGTCAAAATGGTCATCTATCTTGGAGATGGTGTACACATGGTTTATGAAGCATGCTCGCAGAAGAAGGGTGGAAAATGTACAAATACTTCATCATTCATATTTTCAATTGCTTGAGGAAAAACAATTTTTAGGAGGGTAGGAATCTAATAACTCCATTTTGGTAGCACCATGGAAGAACCCCTAACCCATTCAATCCCCATGGTTTCTAGTGCAAAAACAGATTAATTAATAAGGGGAGTTAATTTTGGCCTATAATTAATTTAGAATTTTGAAAAGATGATGTAGGTTCCCAAATTTTAATATTTATTTATCTAATAATTGATTTGTGAGTTGGAATTTGTCTAGGTGGCCCATGATGGCACATATAAGGAGGGATACGGTTATTTGAGTTGTTTCCATCACTGAGCTAGGGAAAATCAGATAAAAGAAGGAAAGGCAGATAAAAGCAGGAAAGATGCTCAAAAGTAGAAAATTACAGAAGTTTCCTGAATTTTGTAAAAGGCTCAAGAAAGATAGCAACAACCAAGAAAGCTACATTATCCAATTTAGCTAGTGATGGCAAAATGGTTGAGGCAAGTGGTTCCTTATGCTAAAAGTAATGTTAAAATATCATCCAACTCATCTAGGATTTGAATTTCCATGAAGGAAACTCTAGAAGGAAGAAAATATAACAAATTTCAATAAAAGAAGGATGAGCACTCCCTTTCACATATTTTGTTATTTTGAGTATCCATCTTGATATCTTTGTGCATCTCACGGGCTTGGGTGGTATGCCCCTTGCCAACATTGGGTGATGTGCCCCTTTGCATTCATTGATCTAGGTGAGAGATTGAGAGATACTTTTGTTGGATTTTGAGAAAGAGTACATACAATCCTTTTCATGGAGATTATTGCAGCCATTTCAGTTTAATTGTAGGTCTGATATGAGATCTATAATAGCATGGAAAAGTTCCAGTTATGTGAGGAAGTATAGTATAACAACAATATTATAATGTAATGAGTTTTAGCCAATGAAGAGTAAGACTTGAAGGTTTGTGCCCCCTATGGGTTGTAAAAGTTGCTCATGAACCTCTAGTGAGATATGTGATGATTTTATCTTTCTCATGGTTCTTATCCAGTAGTAAAATATCCTCCTTATTCTTAGATACTCCAATTCTACTTCTATGTTGTAAAATTCCAAGTATCATGGAAATTTTGTCAGTTTGGCTCCAATAGATAGTTGATTGCATCTGTGAATTTTTTTATTATAGATTTCTACTCTTCAATTTCAAATAGTTATCTTCATATATTATATTTATGGAAGAATTTGTGAGCATTAAAATCCATATGAAAGTCTATGTTTTCTATGCTTGCACAATGATAGAGAAATTTGACTAGTTTTTTGTTTTAAAGCATTTAACTATTTCCTGTGGCTCTAAAGTCCAATATGAAGATTCATATAGTTAATTCAGAGGTATTTGAGTCTATACATACTCATACAAAAAAATTTAAGAAGCCTTTGATGCCATTATAATTTGTTTGGAAATTGTCTCACTCTCTAGTCCAAGTCTTGTTCTTTGCACCTAGTTTGATTTTTCATTGTTTGATCTTTGTTTCCAACTCAATTTGAGTCCATAGAATGTTAGGGTTATTTATATCAGTATACCTAAGGTATAGATACATATAGTGCAGCACCAGAATCAGTTGGGTTCCACATAATTCTTGGGGATATTGCCTCAGAGTTAGTCTTTAGCTTTGACAAAGGGTCGTCTTAGGTGTGATGCACCCAGAGAATGTGCCACTGTCGAATGTATGGAATTTCAAACTTTTTTATTTATGTTTTGCAAAAATTTAGATGTAGGTGTTGTGTGTATTGAGTTTTTTACAGCCCTATGTTTGTTTGGGAGGGAATTTGGAAAAACACCTAGGTGGTAGAATTCAATTGGGTAAAAAACTAGTCCTTTTTGCTCATCTCCAAGCTATTGTGCCTACTCACCACCTTAGTGTTGGAGTTTTTGCAACTTTAGAAGATATTATTATTTTCCTCCTTCGGGAGTTGAACTTTTTGTAATCATTCATACAAACCCTAGAAAGAACAGTGTAAGCCTTGGGGTGAAAAACCATCAATAAAAGAATAAAATATAAAATTGTATTGCTCCCCCAAGTGAGTCAGCCCCAGTTCAATTCTGAGTGGGAAAACTATATAAATAGGAGGCACCCCTCCTCATTATTTCACATAGAAGCAACATAGCATCTCAGAGAAGTGCACAGTTTTTTGGGAGAGAGAGAAGTTCGCATACATTGCAGAAGAAGACTGTTTTTCAGGGTTTCAAACTTTGAAAAGCATTTTTATAGTTTTCTTTTCTTTATTCATTGTACTATGATCTCAAAATTAATATATTTAGATGAAGGTTGTTGGGTTTTATCCCATTTTTGTTTTCCATGTGAAAAATACTTGAGCTATTGTTTTGTTCTTTGCCTATCTTCTAGTGATCCTATTAATAAACGCAATTAAGATATATTGCTATAATCTGAAGAAAATCTAACATGGTATCAGAGCAGTGCTAGAAGAAGGCATTGTCGGAACTCTGTCGACAACTTGTTGAAACTAGGGTTTCATATTTCAAGGTCTTCACTCAACCTTTTGACAGAAAAAGAGCCTTGGGAATTTTTCTCTAAGGAGGGTGCATCTTTTAGTGAAGATAGTATTCAATTCTGAGAATTTTCAATTTTGACCTAATTCTATAGTTGCAACAGAAATTAGGGTTTCCAATTTTGACCTACTTTCTCCATAGTTTTCGCTTGAATCTACCTCTACTCAACTCACCTCTCTAAGGCTGATTTATCTGTGGAGTCAGTTTTTCAAAACTCCAACTTTCATTTTTGGCCTAGCCTCTACTAGGGTCTGAGATCCAGATCTGCGGTCAAGATGATCAGCATGAAGGTTGAAAATTGTTTGGAAGGGGATTCCAACTTCATACCCTGGAAGTCTAGGATTCTTATTCTACTAGAAGAAAATGACCTATTATATTTTGTAAAGGAAAAGGTCTCAGAACCAGAAACTGAAGAAGACAAACCTCACCGGAGAAATAATGATGCCAAAGCAAGGAGGATTTTAGTGGAATATGTTAGAGATCACTTGGTTCCTCATATAAATAGGAGGCACCCCTCCTCATTATTTCACACAGCAGCAACACAACAACTCATAGAAGTGTGTAGTTTTCTAGGACAGAGAGAAGTTCACATACACTGCAGAAGAAGGTTGTTTCCAGAGTTTCAAACTTTGGAAAGCATTTCCATAGTTTTCTTTTCTTTCTTCATTGTACTCTGATCTCATAATTATTATCTCTAGACGAAGGTTGTTGGGTTTTCTCCCATTTGGGTTTCCCAAGTGAAAAATACTTGTGTTATTGTTCTGTGCTTTGTCTATCTTCTAGTGATCCTATTCATAAATGCAATTAAGATATACTGCTATAATCTTAAGAAAATATAATACTTAGGTACATTACAACCCATTGAGATAGAAAATAAGTTAGACTGTCGCAAGCATAGTATGCTTTGTCCCCCATCACCATGACACAATGATAAACACTTTTCAACTTTGGTCAGGGTCGTCTTTGAGGGGACATGGCCTCCATACTTTGTTGGTGATGAATGGGACTTTGTTGCTTATTAATGTCAATCCTCCAGTCTTTAGATGGGGCCCACCCCTAGATGACCATGGCCAACCTCCTTGACTAGTTGGCATGGTTAATTATTGGTGCTCTATATTGGAGTTGGCTAAATGTTCTACATATTGGACTTCCTCGGTCATTTTTGTCGAAATTCGATGATGAATTTTTTAGTAAAATCATGAGTTTTCATTGTTGAAATTGAATTTTTTATTGAAAAAATGAATTCAACGCCATTGAATACTCTCGCCTAAAAGGTTTCAACTAGATTTTGACAAGAAAAATCACCTAAAAGATGGTTCAAAACATAGAGCATTTAGCCTAACTTGATAGTTTTCAATCGCTCCTCTAACTTGATATTTTTCAATTTCAGTGAGTGAGGAATCAGGAAATCAACTGCTCCTTTAACTTGAGATTTTTAAGAACTTTGAACTAAATGAATAGAACTGTCTATGAAACTCAAGCTTCAAAATGAAGTTGCCTGCAATTATCGGTGAGAGTCCTAGAACTACAAAGTACTACTAGAAGCATGCCTTATTATTATCAACTTATTCTTTATCTTGTTAATTGATGTACAACGTGACGTAACAAAAGACTCTCAATAAATAGTTTCTATAATAATTTTAGCGATTTTATTTTGATGTTATACCTGAGTAACGAACAATCCTCTATGGCTCAACTCTGGCTTTAGAACAAGCTCATAGAAATATTTTGTGTACAATTGATAACTGCAAGGACCTCCTTTCATAGGATCTGCGAGGTCTCCTATTATGACATCGAATTGTTCATCTTTGTTCTCGAGCTCAGCCCTGTGTCAAAGAATTTTGATTAAAACTTTTGAAACTTTAGCAAGAACCTAAGAAGTATAAAGTATAGTTTGAGAAAAAGAAGCATTAAAAATTCTTTAATAGATATAGATGCTACTGGCAAGTCAGGATCAGTGTTGTTCACAAATAAGTATTAGAAACTATTCTTAGCAAGTTAGGGTCCCAAGCCTGCATCACTGATATAATAACATAACTGCGAGATCAGCCCAAAGTGAATCAAAGGACATGCAGCCACATATCCAATTCCATTAATTAAGAGCAAACTTTAAAACATAGAAAGTAGGATTTAAAGACAATAAGAATTTAATTATTTAGGTTAATATTTTTGAACAAAATAATTACAAATTATTATAATATAATATGAAATGAGAAAATATGTTTTAAAATGTTTGATTTAGGATATTACTTTAAAAAAATATGACAATATTGAAAGGTTCTATTTACGTTTAATGCCCAAGGCGAGAAATGTAGAAGGCTTCTCTTTTCACAATGACAAAAATCAACAACATCCTGGAAGCAACATTTTATTCAAGTCCAAAAAATTTCAAAATAAAACCATAAATTAATGGAGACCGGCGGTTAGACCTTACCGATGTCACACATCACCGCTTTCTTGACTTTCTTGTGCTGTAATACCTCCCTGGTTGTAGAGCCTTCGCCGCCTCCCATGATGAAAACAATTTTGAGGATGAAATCACACATCATGACTACAAATTAGAATCATGAGAACCAAGTCTTTGCTAATATTTAAAGGGATACAGCTCAGGGATATTACTAGATGCAAATTACTTAATTACTTACTTCGGGTGGCAGACGAGCGCAGTATGCACTAGTAATTTGTGATAGATAAACTCGTCCACTTCTGCTCTTTACAACTTTTCGTTTATAACAAGCGTCTGTTCGCAAGAGAAAGCAAGACTTATTGATGTTCAGAGAAAAGGTAATTCACAATCTTTATTTTATATATTTCTAGATAGTGTACTGCGTATATTTACCTTTCCGAATGGTTCTATATCGAAAGACGCTATATCCCGCTGGTAATTGCTCACTCCGGTATGAAGAATGCTGCGAAGAAAGCGCTTTGCAACTTTTGGTCTATAACAAGGGCCTATCTGCAAGTGAAAGTCAGATTTATTGACGTTCAAAGAAAAGGTAATTCAAAATCTTTATTTTATATATTTATAGATAGTGTACTGCATATATTTACCTTGCCAAATGGTTATATATGGAGCACCACTATATCCTAACGGTTCGCTCAAATGCTCTTCCTCTTCATTGTACTTTGCAAACCCACTTTCTCCTCGAAACGTTAAGGCAACTATGACCAATAAAAGAAGCAAAATTGCAGAATGGCTTCGAGTTGAGATCGATAGATTTAATTTAGTTCCCAATGATACACTAAATTGGATAGAGGACGATGAGCTTCTTACATAATGAGAGTGTGAAGCGAGCGAAGGAGGAGGACACCGTCAAGGTGGATTTGGTACACATACATCTATGGAGAAAGACACTTGTTTTCCATGCACTGCAAGGAGGATGACATAGGTTTGAATTTAGGGTTTTTGCATTGACACTAAGGCCTGGACTTATCTTTGCGGAACCAAACTTTCTAGAGTCAAGCATAGATAACACTCAAGTGACTATAACTGGCAGGTGAATCCACTCATTGAAAGCATTAAACCATAAATCTAAAAACCATATAAGAGAAGGCTCAACGTCATTGTATTGTTTTTTCATTACAACTAAGAAAACCCATTTTCATCATAACTTAACAACTACTGATACTTAATAAAGTTCGCCCATTAACACAAACAAAACCCATGAAAAAAACTGTAAAATGGCCTAAAAAACTCTTGCCTTTGCTTTTGATGATGGGTCTCGATCTAGGCTTCTATATGTTTATAATGTTGATATAACTATTCATGCTTCTCTAGTTACCAAGCTGGAAATAATGATTATGCCAAGAATAATAATGCTGTCAAATATGAATGCCAAGATGAGACTCGCTCCACCAAGAGAGAGCTTTTGCTGCAAATGAATCCTGTTCATAAGAAGATACCAATCCTCATCCACAATGGCAACCCTGTCTGCAAGTCTCTCATCATTCTCGGGTGCATCGACGAGGCCTTACCTGCTTCCAATCCTTTTGTTTTCCGACACTGCATATGGTCGAGCCCGTGCAAGATTCTGAGCGGACTTTGTAGATAAGAAGGTATTTCATTTGATTACTTGAATCAATTCTTCATTTCATCTCAGATCAATTAATGGTGTGGATTAAATTGCTTCAATTTGTGCAGGTGTAGGATAATGGCGGTGCTCACCTTATGAAATTTAAAGGAGAAGCCCAGGAAGAAGCTAAGCATAATGCGTTGGAGTACCTGGGATTGTTGGAAGGAGTGCTCAATGAGCTTTCCAGAGGCGTTAAGCCTTATTTTGGAGGAGAGGAGTTTGGGTTTTAGACACCAGGTTGTGAACAACCTTAGGAAAATACATGAGCTTTTAATGCTGGCAGAGTAGCGTTTAATGCTCGCAGACCAACAAGTTTAATATTTAATATTGGTCTAGTTTGATATTTTATATATTGATGTCTAGAACCTCATCTCTCATCTGGTACTAAGACTTTATTATAAAATTTATGAAAATTTATAAAGGGTAAGTAAGGGTGTTGAAAATTTCAGGCCTACCCTACTTCACCCAGCGGCCAATGTGGGAAGTAAAGATCAATGCCCTTACTTAAGTATCTAAATACTAATCAACATTCAAATAATTGTATTTTTTTTAATTACATTTAATAAAAAATATTACAAACTTTAGAAAATTGAAAATTATGTTCATATCATGAATTAATACTCATGACTGATTCATATATATCACCTACCATGACATAATAAAACTTTTATTCTTCAACCCAAAATTAAGGCATGACTAAAAAGCATTAAAATGATAAAATGTCCCCCTAATATTACATAGCACTATGTGATAATGGATATGAAACATTTGCAACAATTCATTATACCTGCAAAGGCACCTATATTGTGATAGACTAGTTTTTAATTTTTACTCGTTTAAAATGTTTTGAAACTATTTCAATAAAGTTATGTATAAAATGTATTACCTTAAATATTTTGAAAATTAAAATTTTATTTTTATTTTTTTGTAAATATAAATTTTATATTATAATAAATTATAGATATAAATGACTATTTTTATGTAAATTAAAATATAATTTTTCATAAACAAAATTATTTTCAAAATTAATATATATATATATATATATAAAACCAGTTACCTATTTATAGCCTTAGTCATGATTGTTATTATTTGTATTTAGATTTTAATAAAATATAATTTTTCATACACAAAATTATTTTCAAAATTAATATATATATATATATATAATCAGTTACCTATTTATAGCCTTAGTCATGACTGTTATTATTTGTACTTGGATTTTGAGGCGTGTTCTCTAATTGTTAAATATACTTGTGTACTCTTGCTTGCTCAACCGAAATAAGATGCTCCTTTTATTATTATGTTAATGATTGCGTCGAAGAGGCACGTTCTACAACCCGGTAGAGGGAGATGTGTAACTCCATTCGTGCTCATCGTAGAGTTGACACATGTCATTTTTTAAAATTAATAAAATATTATAAAATAATAACATGTTGGCTTAAATTAGAGTTAAAACATTTATGATGACACATATATATAAAACACAAATTAGATAAATTGGAGATGTGTAACTCCTTTGGTGCTCATCCTAGAGTTGACACATGTCATTTCAAAAAAAATATTATAAAATAATTACATGTAAGCTCAAATTAGAGTTAAAACATTTAGAACAACTTATATAAAAAAAACACAATTTAGCTAAATTAAAAAGTCTCCTCAACATTTACACTTTAAAAACATATTTGCATCTCAAGAATATTGCTAGATCCCTTTTAAGATGGGTCTTTTTTTTCAACATAAAAAAGACGATTTCTATTAAAAATCCGTAATGGAAGAGAACAAATGGCACGAAGCCAAACAAAAAAGTAGACGGAGAAATAGACCATATCTGGAACACAACAGGCAGAAGGGAATGGGAAAACCACAGCCTGCAAAAAAGACCATGATGGACCCCTGGAGAATACCACCACGAACATCATCACCGACAAAAAATGGCCCAGACTAAGCGACGACCGAGGAGCTGGATTTGTCCAACAACATCCCATCCGGTGACCAGTGTTCTGAAAAGATTACATCCGCCTCTGCAGACAAGGCTAGCTTTGACAGAGAATCAGCCACCAGTTTCTATTCCATGTATATATGCACGAAGTCAAGAACTTGTGAACAAACGATCAAGCTCCACACCCGCCTCAGCCATGGCCTCAAGTGCATGATTTGGATTTGGGTTTTACCTAAAGCCCAATCAACAATAACCTTTGAGTCTCTGAAGATATGCAGGCCCTCCATGCCAAGAAAAGAGCTGAAGTGCAGAAGGAGCCATAAAGAAAGGAGTTCACCTTTTGTGTTTGTTCCAGCACCACAATTTAGCCAAACCTTGTAGTAGTTGTGGTCAACTAACCTCAAATAAGCACCAGCCCCACAGATTTTCGCAGAGTCCTGAGAAGCGCCATCAAAGAATCCCATTGGATCTTGGAACGAAGATAAATCCATAGGCACCCGCAAAACCAAGCCAGTGAGCCCACCCATGAGAGAAGGAACACCAGATTTTGAGAAATCCTTCATGCTCCAGACAACAGCGTCCATAGGCCTCAATCTCTATCCTTCGAATATGATCTCATTCTTGCATCTCCAAATTGCCCATATAGTGTGGCATGCCAGCACACGAAAATGCGAGCGATTCTTCCCCACAGAGCTTAAGCAAGATGACAAAGACTCTCCACTCCATGGGATGTCCATTTTGGTCATGACAGAGATGATACTCTACACTGATTTACTGAAGCTACATAAGACAAATGTGCAGGATACTTTCATCTGAAGAGCCACATAGCAAACAAATGCATGGGGCGATCTTCCCCCGCCGTTTCAGGTTATCCAATGTGAGTATGCGGTTGTAAGATGGATCTATGCTAGTGATTTATAACAACTCATAATTTTAAAATGCTAAAAAAATCTAGGTGGCTAGGCCAATTTATGTTGCTTTTATTATGAAATGCTTTTCTATGAAAGGGCAATCAATAACAATTAATCATAACATAGTTGGCAATGTTGATTTGTCAACATATGTGAGATTTAAATTATATCTGGATTTATTGCTTAACTTGATTTCCCATAGTTGTAAGTTGTTACCACCATTTCAATAAATTTTAGCATGTGTTTTTTTGGATTTTTTATCTTTATTTTGCACATTTTATATATTTCATATTTCTTAGAAGTTGCTAATTAATTTTAAATGTGATTCCATTTTTATTGATCAAATCTATTCGTTCATAAATTTAAATTTTGAATCATTAATATTTATAATATGACGAGATGACATTAATATTAAGAAGATGCTTAAAAAATCAATTATTTAGATTAAATGGTCATTTTTCAACTAAATCTAGACTTTTTTATTTTGCAAAATCATAATTTAACTATTTTTTAATCGCAATTTTGATGGTAGAACCCAAATAGTCTAATTTTTAAACTACGGAATAACATTAATGTTACATAAAATAAATAAATAAATAAATAAAATATATATATATATATATATATATATATATATATATCAAATTAAAATTAATAGTAAATTAAAACAATAATATTTTTATACCTGCCTCAGGCAGGTATATTGTAATCGATCACAAGTCAAACTCCTTTGACTTTGGCATTAGTTGGTGTCTTTTGAGCCAGCTATAAAGAATTAAAACCTGTTTTGCAAAGTATGACTTAGGGGTTTGTAAAATATTTTTTTTTATTTTGTTAAAAAGCTATTTTTGTAAACAGCTGATTGGTGGATAGAAGATGATGTCAGCTTTGGGATTTGGTATATGGATTTGAGTTAACATGTGGCAAGATGACGTCATAATAATAAGATTAAAAAAATAAAAATTATATCCCATCGGAGCCAGCTATTTTGGGCTCGTTCCCACCCAACTCCATGCGACAATTGTCATCTGCTTATCTCTGACCAGTAAGGAATATTATGTCGACAAAATCTTCACTTGCAGCGTGAAATCTCTCACAGGAAAACCATATAGATATATAAACAGCTATCCAGACTTTAAGGATTCCCTGTGAA
The DNA here is from genome assembly GCA_001517045.1 of Pseudotsuga menziesii. Lineage (NCBI taxonomy): Eukaryota > Viridiplantae > Streptophyta > Pinopsida > Pinales > Pinaceae > Pseudotsuga > Pseudotsuga menziesii. The sequence continues at coordinate 77,286 of LPNX010241008.1, forward strand.
CCCCTGGGCTTCATTGAAATCCGTTGCAGCTTGCATGGTCTCTCCTATTCCCCCTTCCTGCAGCCTGCCAAACGGGTCATTCCTGCTTTCCACTCTCTTCACTCTCTGTGCGTCTGCCTGAGTAACAACTTTATTAGTCGGCAACCGCTCTGAAGCAGCCTACAACAAAAACCACAACCTGCAACCGCTCTGAATTATTTTTAAGATTGTGTCCATCCCATTTGAGATGCCATTGAACCTGGAAACTATGGATGCCATTAATATTGCTAGAAATTTAACTAATTTCATACAACCATCTGTACAGTTACTAAGGATTTTGCCCCCAAAAAAAAAAATAACCAGTGAACAATATTCAACCTGAAATGACCAGCCAGACTCTCCATGTGGATCACTCGAGTTCAAATCAAAGCAAGAACTGCTCCCAGTGTAGTTATAATAAACGTTTACTGCACCGTATAATCGACTGAGGAGGTCTGTACCGCCAGAGGGATTATCAATTTCCTTGCACATCTGTTATTATAGGGGCAACAAAACAATTTAAAGAGATTATAAAAAGCTATATAAATTTTCTTAAATCTCCTCATGCAAATTAAGAAGGCTACTGCAATTACTTGCTTCACAGGAAACGCTGGCAAAGGCTGAAAAAAGTTGAACAAAGTTGGCCGCAACTGGATAATCTGTCATGGCAGCGTTGTAATAAGCATCATACAACCACCCATCCAAATTCCCAGCAATATCACTATCGCTAGTTGATCTGAAAAAAGAACGGTTTCTTATGTTAAAATATACATGATTCAAACTACATGTAATTTCATGCCCCTATCAGCTGTATGTATGATCCATAGAACAAAGGCATGCATTTCATAGAGATTCAATGTCAGTACTGGCAAATTTTGAGAGCCTTTCTCAGAGATTTCAAGCCTTCAGGAGTTGATGACATCTCATCAATCACATTCCAGGAAGTTTTGATCACATTGAAGCAGTTCTCACTTTCACTCTGCCATGCAAATTAAGAATTCATATTGTATCAGAATAACAATAAAATTACGAAACCTACTCATAATGCATTGTTTTCATGATTAGGAAATTTATACTCTGAAATCTTGAGACACAGTGTTGTCAAAACTATCTGGAGGAGTAATGTTATCGAAATACAAAATAGGAGCCGAGGATGAGAGTGCACCGATTGCAATGTGCGGGTACTTCAATCGAAACCAAGCAGTTAACACTGCAATTTACATATATATCACATCCTTCATTAAATTTCTAATTGCATATATTGCTGGTAGGCGCCACGGTCCACATGGCAGCGGCAGCAACAGGAGGCATAAGCCCAACTAAACGATTTCCAAACCATCCCAGTTAACAAAAGCAATTGTTGTAACAACATGAGCAGAAAATGGGTACCCAGAAACTCTAAATTACCGTCAATGTTTCTCCAATTGTGGGTGGATCCAATACTTGAGAATTATTCAAAGCCGATTGCATGGTAGAAGCAGGTCCTCCTGGAACTTGCTGCCCCATCATCCGACTCTCCGCGCTTTGAGCAGCACTTATATTGCTCTGCTCCACAGGCTTCGCGGGAATGTTGTCTGCCACCGCTTGAAACACCTGCAAAGCCCACAACAAATTATTCAAATAAATATTGAAATTGAGATTTAGATGTAGTATTGTATGACCTGAATATTAATAAGAAATTGACCTCTCCAACTGTTGCAGGTTCGGTAATTGGTGGCATCCCGAATTCGCGAGCCTCCGGTTTGTCATCGAATTCGGCCTCTGTTATAATTCTAGAGGAGGTGCCCGACAGAGGATTTCCTGCAATATTGTATTCACGTTTGAAAAGCCTTTGCTCTATGACAAAAAATAATGTTGTTAGCAAGATAATCAATGTATTTCAGTTGAAATTAGAATCGAAATGGCGTATTTATATGATACCTTGGGAGACGGTGCCGACGATGCCTGCGCGCGCTTGTGCATATGAAGCATTCTTCAGGCAACCGGCAGAAAAGCGAGTTAATAACCTAGAAACCGAAGAAGAAACCATGATTTCCAGCTGATTTTGCAAGAATTTTAAATGAGAATATTGAGAATGGCAAGGGATTGAACATATGTGGAAGGAGGGTGTAACAATATATTGTTGGGTATTGGCGGCGATAGACTGTAGGGTGTAGCGTGGAAGGTAGCCAGGAAGGAACGTGTCTATATTGCACCACCTGTACGATTTCTGCTCATATACACCTATACACCTATAGAATGTTTATTAACCGACAACATGTTTCTAAGATTTATTAAAACATAAATAACCAGACATTATCTCAGTGCGAAGTGCTCCATAAAGGACTGATAACTCTGGAATTCTTTCTTGAAAATTCGTTGGAATCGAAAGAAAGGACACTGAAAGATTGGAATGGGCGTTAAAATGGATTGAATGAGCAGATTCCTAACTGCTCATCCAAACACTGAAATTCATGGTTTAAGTGTAGCACAGATTTGAA
>LPNX010241008.1:86954-116855 GCA_001517045.1 Pseudotsuga menziesii
TTTATTATTTAAAGTACCACATTTCAAAAAAATATTTATTGTTTCCAAAATAACAAATTTCAATCAAAATTTTTAGTTTTGTTATATGCATAAATAAAATAAAAACGAAATATCAAAATTTTCTCACATTGTCCATTTTTTTAAGTTGTAGCAACTCTATATTACAAAATAAATAAATTATTATTATTATTATTTCAATTAGTTTTTAATATGTAAATAGAAAACGATGTGGTTTATGCGGTTACTAAATTCTATATAAATCAGAGTTCCGTTTTTTCATTTAATACCAGGAACTCAATCAACCTGAGAATCAAGTTTTTTCTTTAATTTCATATATATATATATATATATATATAATTGTGGCTATTTATGAAGAAACAATATATTTTTAATATTCACCATAACATGTTATGAGCTAGATTTGAACATTGGTGAGAGTATCACAACTAATGTTCTTAGCCACCTAACTTAAGTATATGACTTCATCAATTAAACTATTTACAAATATTAATTATTATTTTTTATTTTTTATTAATAAACAATATTATCTTTATTAAATAATTTGAATATATATACTTTTTAATTAAAATACAAATGTTTTAATTTTACATTTATTTATATATATCTCAATCTTAATTGAATATTCAAAAGATAACAATCATTATTAAACATGGTAAAAGAACACAATATAAAATTATAGAACTAATACATAATATATTATTGTTATTTCTAACCTATTAAACTTATTTTAAAACTTTTCTAAAACATTAAAAAAATAACATTATTTTTTCAATATATTTTAAAAACATTAAAACTTAGATTTGCACTTGTTGCAAGTTCAATTTTTTTATAGTAATGGATAATTTTTAAATGTTTTTAATTCCTAATTTTATTTTATTTTATTTTCATTTTTAAAGACATAAAATAACTATTATATATATATATTAAAATGGATCAATTCTTTTTTTTAAACTTTAAATTAAATTATCTTCAACTTAATAACTTTAAATTAAATTATCTTCAACTTAATGTTATTAATTCAATTTATATTAACTCAACTTAATATTGTTAATATACTAAAACATTTTAAAAAGCTTGGTTACTATTTACTTTATATTATATTTTACATAAGAGGCACGTATTAAGCTTACCTCTGAGCAATTTGTAAAACCGCAATACAAATCATTTAATCAACAATATGACTCAATTCTTAGAGTCTAAAAGTGAGAAGAGTTGGAATGAAGTCTATAGTTGTTATTAAACTTATTACGTTAATAGTAATAATAAGCTTTTGTTCTATCTTTCTATAATATTTTTAAACTTTATTTTATTCTCTATATAAATTGACTTGTGTAAGTGGTAAGTGGTCACAAATACATATTTTTTATTGGTATTTCAATTTTTGTAAAATCTCTAGAATCTCTTACACCTTCAAGAGTTTCTAATTTCACATGTGTATTATTATTTTCCATGAAAAAATGATCACAGTCCAAAACTTTATTGAAAATTTGAACCATTTTGTTCATGTCCATATACATTGCATAAACAAAAGGATTACTATCCTATCAGTTTTTATATCATTACATGATTTTTTGTATATGTATATCTAACCTCTATTTTCTTTATCTTTAATTTGCATATTCTGCTCAAAATTTGCAAAATTTGATACTATCAGTTCACTTGTTTATTATTAAGGTGTCATGCATCATGATTAGGGAGCCACATGCTAGAACCTCTTTCTCAATATGCACAAATCTCAAGTATAATCGCTCACAACATCTTGTGGGTAGAGTTATTTAAAAACACTAAAATAGTTACCACAACTACGCACATAAAATTACAAGTTCTCATTTATCACTAAACTAGAGCCAGTTGCCAATTGTTCGAGGAATCATAGCCAACTCCCAAATAATAAGGTACAGGTTTGATACCATTTGTAACACAACATCATTTTCTATTTGGCTACCATTTTGCTTTATGTTTTTTTGGACAATTACTACTTATTTGGACAATTACTACTTACCTCTTGATTGTTTACTTTTCAATGACAGCTTTGTTGACACTTTTACTTCATCTTATTAGTACTATTCGATAAAACATATGTTTTCATAAACATCATTGTCAACATAGTAATTTATACGGATTACTATCAAAATAAACATCAACATAGTCAAACACTTCTATTTTGATGATGGTCTCAGCTTTGTAGTCCAAAATGTGTTTCCATATGAATCTTTTCAAATAAGACCAAATTAAAGGTTTACAATACATAACATTATTGTCACATTAGATGCCTTGCCGACGTTCTCCAACGTATCATTGAGAATATCGTAGATAACATGGTATAAAATATGTGATCCGTGGTAATCATTGTTTGAAATAAACATCGTAGTACATTCATTAAAGAAGTGGGATTTATTGTTGTAATAAGCCTTGTGCTGTCTTGTTAAAAAACATGAAATAAAGTTAAAGTGGTAATTGCTGTTATAATTATATCATTTTTTACATAGGAAATGAAGTAGTAGAGTATATGTTATCTAATACATCGTTCTGCGCACAGTAAATGACGTGGTTATTACATCATTTTTTCAGAACTAGTCTCACTATCTGGTAAAGGACATCATAAATTATGTTAAGTCCATCTTGAGTCAATGTATGATGTTAAGTCTATCTTGAGTCGATGTATGACCTTTTGGAATGTTATACTTGCCATGGAAAGGTTAAACGCCTCAATGCGATATCGTATGATAATAGGGTTCCGTAAGGTCTAGCTGCTTTGGCTAGGTCTGCTTTTCCATTTCATTTAAACCTGAAATTCATTGAAACTTGGCATGTAATCTCGAGTGGATAATAACCATCCTACCTAAACCTAGGTCTCCTACCATCGGTTGGCATGGGTTAAACGTCTCCATACCTTTTGCAGGTATCAAGCATATTTGAAACCATTTTAAAATAAGCCAAAAATATTAGTGTAACTCAAATTGTTTCCAGTTATAATTTTTTTTTCAGACCATGGGAACAACCTTCCAAGAGTATATATCCAACAGCCCACAAGCTAGATATACCAATAACTTGTTACTTAGCAGGGGCCGAGATGTCCCGAAGCCCACTGGAGTGACCCTCTATCCCAGGGGTCACTTACCCTTCAAGCCTTGTCACAGCAGGCCAATTAACAACCGTATCTTGCCAGTTTTGAACTGGTGATGTCTACGGAACCATAAATGTTATTGTGTGTGGGATTGTTAGAGGTATAGGGTTATAGGGGTCATCATCATTGGATTTGGAGGGACAAACTTGTAATTTAAAGTGGCTTGTTAAGAAAAAGGCCTCTCAATCATTCTCTTCTTTCCATGGCTTCGCCATGCCATAAATATCCAAGGGATAAACAAAATATTATCATCCAACAACAATCATGGTGCATCGTGTCAACCATGTGACTAGGTAAAGCATAACTAAGAAGACAATTTATTTGTGAACATTGAGATCATAAGAGCCAAGGTTGGTTCACAAACTAAACCAAATCTCTCGCTTGAGAAGACATTTTAACATTATTATCTTGGGACTCGAAGATGCTAAATCCCACAAATCAATGAATTGGCCTAGACAAATCTTTAACCTTACAATGCCAAAAGGTTGCTCTCTCGAGTGCATTGTTTGATGCGTAGACATTGATAATTCCTAACAAATGACCAAATCTAATTGTAGCAAATACCCAAACTAATCCTTGAGTTGGATTGAAACCCCAAGTACCAGACATGCACCAAAACAAAGCAATAAAAAGGGCAAGGCACCCACATCAAGAGGAGAGGGAAAGGTTTGTAAACTAAAGAAATATGAAATACATAATAGGCAATATCCATTCACCATTCGATTATGTACACCTTGATTTATATGGTCGAAAGATACAATCCAGCCTGTATCTACTATCACCCGTGAAAGAAAACCCAGGTCAAGAACTAGGACAAGGGAATCCTTCCGAGTATGCATTTTAATAATAGCTTCTTCAAATATGGTGACAACTATGAAAAATTAAATGATGATTCGCCCCAACAAGAATTTACCAAATGTATTATTATCTGTAATCTGCATATATTTTCATTCATGGATGAATGAAACTAACCAACAAAATAGAGATAGAGAGAGGAGCTGTGAGGCTTTAAATTCTTGAACAAAAAAAGAGTAAGGATTCAAACAGGTCAACAGGCAAATTGTTGGTGTTATATGTGTGTAATTTTGCATTGCATTATAGTTTTCCTTGCAGTCAAGTGTCCAATTCTTGTGTGGAAATTCTTTAATAGTCTATGTCATATGATCCCTCGATGTTACAAGGTGAAAATGGGGCAGAAGTTAGAACTATGGTTTTATATCTGGAAATCTCTAATCAGTAACCATTTAAAAACTTTTGTAGAGAATGGGTTTCAAATTTCCAAAGTACATTATCCCTCATCATTGTCATAGTCATCCTCATCTTGATCGATAGTCCTATCTAAGTGCATTTGAAAGTGCAACCGATCTATATTTAGATCATATCCATTTGAATGAGACCAGTTAGGATAAAGCTCTTCCTGTTTGAGATCGGATTGTGAAATTTCAGCATTCAAATGTTTAACAATAGGTTGTGAAAATTCAGCATCCAAATGTTTAACATTAGGTTGTGAACTTAGAACATTCCCATCATCATCTAATTCCAGATTGAGATCAAAATCTCTGACAAATGGGGCGGTGCTACCTAAAACCCCTTTTTCTGTAGGCTCTCTTGCCTCCACAGTCACATCTGCACACCTTTCAAAGGGCTCTGCCTGTTTATCGCTGCTACACTCAGGAGACAAATCTAGGTCTTCGTCTTCAAATTGTTCTGGTGCAACACTGGTTTTTCCACTTGATTTACTGCCTCTTGCCCCTCTGCCCCTTCCTCTTCCTCTTCTGTGCCCTCTCACATTATCCTGATCAGAAAACGACAGAAATTTAAATATCATTGCCAAAGAACATTGATTAAATCAATTAATCATGAACGCCTAGAAATAACCATATCACTGGTGCCAGAATCATGGAAAGAAAAGTTAGATTTCAGTCCATACCAATCTAGCCCTTTTAGTCTCCCCTTCACTTCCATCTTCTTCTAAAGCTTTCCTGTAACACGATACAGGAATGTGTTAGGATACATTCTAACCTATAACTTCCTTTTGTTGTACAATATTGAAAAAGGCATCAATAGAAAACTTTTTGTTCATTATTTGTCAAACAAAAATCAACATGAATTTCATCTATAAATTTAGAGCTGGGAATTTAATAGTGCAATTTTCATCATGCCAGAAATGTTTAAAAGTTTTTTTAAATTTAAAACAAAGTTGGATCTACAGTTACCTCCTCCTGTTCCCATTTCTCCCTCCACCTGAGGCATCAGAGCTGCGCATGTCTGGGGCCTTATCTACTATTTCTCGTAGAAAGTCAAAAACGTTGAACCTCTGCACACATTGTTTCCTGAAATCCAGATGAATGGTAGATAGATGAGTACAAAAAGCAGGAATTTAACCAGAAAGTAGACTAGTCTGTTATCACACTTGCAAATAAATATCACTTTAGACTGGTCCCGGAATTGATCATGCAAGCTAAATTAATTTTGCATTGTTACAAATCCAGTATTTACTACAATATTTTAATGTGGATTAAAAGCTAATTTAAAGGGTGGCATTTAGTCCAAGACTCAAAAGAGTAAGTTACTAAGTGATGACCACTGGGCAGTTTGAATTATAGATTTCTGAATTCTAGATGGCCTTAATAATGAATCCACTATTTGCATATGATCTGGTGAGTATAATGCTAATTTAAATCCACATAAGCTTGTTTTTTAAGAGAATCTTGGTATTAGCTTGTTTTTAGGGAAACCAGGGATAAAACTGGGCATACCTTTTTTTGGGGAAGCCAGGGTTAAATATAGGCATACCTTGTTTTTTTGGGAAGCCAGGGATAAATATAGGCATACCTTGTATTTGGGGAAGTGCACTGAGAGATTTCTTGTGCATTGTTGAGATTACTGATTCATCTGCTGTGATTATTTGCCATGAAATATTATAGCTGAATGAAAACTCTAAATATTATATTTGCAATTTTATGAAGTTCATAAAATGAAAAGGTAGATAAAGAACATAATTATATAATCTACAGGTGCCTTATGTAGCCAACACTAAATAGTAGTCAAATTACATCAAGTACAATGTTGGGTCAGAGAATTTAAGAATCTCCGATCTAAATAACAATGAATCAATAAAAGCCAGATATTTTACGAAGAGTGATACATGGGCCAAAACATCAACAGTCCAATGGGCAAGAGACCTGCCCAGCCATATCTACAACTATAAAATACTGAGGATGCCTGAGAGTGAAATCTAGTTTTTAAATTTCAGGTGTTGGATCCTATCATCCTAGTATTAGTTCTGACTCCTGAGAGTTTTAAAAGTGCTGCACAAAGGAGAAAGAAATGCATCTCTCCTATCATCCAAGTTGACAAGACTCTCATAGAAGAGTGTAATGATGCAGTCAGAATTAAGGACTCTTGTGTGGGTGGCTACAAGATAGCAGGCCTCTGCTTGAAGGACAATGTCTAATAGACCTGGAGATATGATTAAGATCCAAGACAGCTGTATCCAGTAAGAGGTGTAGATGACCATAAAAAGATAAATCATAGGAATGACTGCCAATACTTAACACTGTTGCCAATAGTCGACACGCTTTCAAGCAAAGACTTGCTACACAAAGCTCCCTCACAAGCACTGCTACAGTTTCTAGACAACAGCCTGCAGAAATTGCTTGTAATCACACAGGCCATCAAAATGATGTGGAACGATAAGAAATTTGGGTCGTGTAGTTTGTGCCTAATTCCTAAAAAATTATGCAAGGGTAAAAGCCACCCAGAGCATCAATTACACAATACCAATTTGATGAGATTAAGATGATTGTAGGCATGGCATGGATTTCATAACCAACTTATTAATGCATACCAAAAAATGAAAATATCAATGTGTGCTACTGCTAAGAAGTGGCCTTGTAAGGAATAGAAACAATACTCTAAAATTAGATTGAAGACTCCAACAAAGTGATTAGTGAAATAAAATGCATAACATTACTTGATTGCCCTTCATGCATTATAAATTTACTTTAGTTCATATACATCCAATTAATCTTGCACTTTTACTCAAACAAGAATAAATTATTTCTGCCAGCCCTTTAACACAATACATGTTTTAAAGAATCTACTAGAATATTAAATATGAAAACTTACAGATGAGCAGCACTTATAGTCTTTGCCCCTCTCTGGAGAGTTATTTCACATGTTCTATTACAAAGTGTCTGTAAAAATAGCTCCAAAGCTTTAGCTGCAAAACAAAATAGTTTACAAAAGAAAAGATTAAGCATAAATAAGTTGACCTTTCCTTTTTTTCCAAGTAAAACTATACAGGATCCTCCCCTCTTCCCCGGAATATCCATATGGAAGGCAGCTCAACCACCAGCCACAATAACGGCTGGTAACCCCAAGGGGCTCAACCGGATATGAACATGTAACCTATGGCCTCCATTGGCAACATGCCTAGGGTGGATAGTTCACTTGATTGAGCTAGCCCTTGGGGCAATAAGTTTAACTTTCATGTATGCGTGCAAGTCATATTCAACATAAACATACTTGTTATATAATGTAGAAATGTGCTGAAGATATTTTCTTAACAAAATGAGGAGTATAGGTTACTTACATACTAGAAGCGGTACTGGCAATGCAATTTTACCAACATCTTCATCAGCTTGCATTATCTTTTTAATCCGTGACTGCATACAGATGAGAGTTCTTTAGGAAAGCTCAAAAACCAACCCCAATAAATATCCTTTCAGAAAAGTGTGCATGAAGAAACTAGAGTTCTCATTATGCTATCATAACACCACAGCTAATAGTCACAGCTTTGACTGAATTCAATGGCAGATGAACACTTTGAAACATTCTCATCATAATAAAATCAAAACTCAGCAAAACTAGAAATGGCACTCATAACAAGCAATTCCTAAATGCTAGAAAAACATTTTCACTGCAAGAAATTTAGCAATGTTATATGTAACTAGCATTGTGCTGTCCTAAGCCAATAAGGACATGGTCATTATAATGCTAAGAATTCAGAGTCACATGATGCATACCCTCCACAGCCTCAATGTACACTGAATGGCTTATCTTCCTCTATCCTGTGCACAGCCATTCTATTCTCCTGTCTGTGACTAGAATTAGGGTTTTCTCCAATAGCCATAGACAAACATGCAGCATTGCAAAATGAAAGGAAATAGCCTACTGAACTGACTATGTATATGGACTTAACTCAGTGGTAACAAGAGAAGGAATGTGTAAAAAATCCCATGGATGGTGGATAATATTCAAGGGTGTTACTGTTTACTATTCAAGGGTGTTTACAGCCTTTCCTAAATACTGTACCTCATTAATGTTTCTTGCCTCTATTGGGTTTCAATTGTCTTGGATTGTATTCAAGCAGAAGACTTCATATGATTGAAACTAATGTCGATGATGGTAAACGTCTGTACAATTAAAATATCTACACGTCCTATTTAAGAATTAGTCTCTACCAAGCCATCTCTAAGGATCAACTTGTTAAAGTTTGCAGTATTGTGAGACATTCTCCAAGACTGCCTTGTGCAAACAAGGCTGACTTGAGACTTGGGGAAAAGTCCTGTGAGTCTGGACAAAAGTCAAACCAAATGGAGATAAGCTTTGTGAGTCAGAACAAAATCCAAAACGAGGAAATTTAGTCTTATGAGCTCTATGTATGTCAAAGCAAAAGACAAGATAAAATATGCTGCTTGACAGTCTTATTTGTGACAAGACTGTGCAAACGTGGTGTGTGAGGTTCTCCTAAGTCAATCAAGATGGATACGCTATGAGATCTTGCCTAGGGACTTGCCACCCCCTAGATAAGTAACTCAAACACTTGACCATGTGTGGAGATCTGCTGATCACATCCTGAGACAAATAATATTTTCTTATATGTGAGATATAAATGATGTAATATGTGATAAGCTAGTGCGCTGGCACGTGTGACCATGTTTACCATGAGGGACTTGTGTTTGCTTAAAGAAAGAAAATGCTCCTAGCCTAATATGACTTAATATGTCATAAAGTGAATGCTCTAAAATAAAGTGTAATATCGACATGATGACAGCCTAGCAAAAGGGATAATAAGTCCATGTCATAGACAGCCTAGCAAAAAGGGATAATAAGTCATAGACTACCTAGCATAAAAGGGATAATAAGCCAACGTCATAGTGATGGAGACAAGATCTTCTAGAAGAAGAAGAAGTCAATACTAAAAAGAACTCTTCCTCATTTGATATAAGACACATCAAAGATTATGTCTCTGCAGTTCGTGTGCCTCTGCTACAGCCAAATGCATCAACTTTCAAGTGAGTCGTTTGGGGTAATGAGACTAGATCTCTCCATCATCATTGCGCCCTTTTTGACACCTGCTCTGAAAAGGAGAAGATCTAAATCCTGCGCAAGCTAAAGTCTAATTTTGCAGTAAGGGTTTTAATCTAGAGAAAAGTTCATGATTTTAAAAAATTTGATCCAGCAGAGTAAGGGGACTTGAGTCCAAGTGATCAAGCAAGTCAAGATCTCCCTGGATAGACATTCAATATTCAGGGAGTAGTTCATTCATAGAGCATGGTATGTGACAGATCTAGCCACTAGTATTCTTCAGCAAACCATGATGGTATGTAAGCATGTGGCTGAATTTATTGCATCCGCTGAATTTATTCATTTGCAAATAAGAAAAGATCATTTGCTGGGTTTTTAACCTCAAGTTTGAGAGGGTTTTCCTATGGCAATTCTCTGTGTTAATGTGAATGCTATTTACTGTACTGAAATTATGATTCAGTAAGAAAATTTAAAAAGAATCTACAGATCTGGAATATTCTTAATTTTAACACAACTTAACTATACTTCAGACAAGAAATTGCTGTGTTTGCTGACTACATACTCTGGAGTCCGGACAATTAGAGGAAAGGCGGTGCAACATGTTGAATTATGGGCCATGAATCTTAAACTTTAAGTGCCAGCCTGTTATTATTTATGTCAGTTTCTCCACAATATTAGGTTTTTTAATCACTTTGATCTCAGAGTCATGAACAAATCTGATGGTTATCTAAAGTTTAAAAGATATGGTGGTATGATCATGATGCATTCCTTACCAGTTGTTTGTTCCATAAATATCATGGAAAATACCACATTTATTAAGCTGGTTAACAGAAGATTCTAGAATCTAGAAAGAGTTTGATTGGCCATCACTAAAGTCCCTTGAGACCTAAATATGACCCCCACCACAGAAAATTTAGTTCCTGGATTATCAGGAAAATGTTTCAGGTCTTTCTGCTTCTGCTTCATCATCCGTGCTGTAACATTGTCGTGCATATAGCATTCTTGAAAAGACAATGGTGCTAAGAAAGCACAACTAAAAGGGGCAAATCACAGCATTTTCTATTCTTAGTTTTGAAGAAAAAAGGGATAGGCTTATCCAGGACAAGGCTAGACCTAGTCAGTATAAAACTGCTAGAATGTCTCTCAGACACACTAAATGGATGATAGACGGAGGACCTCAATGAACCGTTGATGGCAACCACCAAACTAATATTTTTTCCCACTGTGTGTTCATTAAGTACACCACTAATCAGACGGCTGAAAAGGTGTTTATGAATAATGAAACTAACTGTAACTGTACATAGCAAACAAAAATTGAGTTCATCAAGGCATTTCTCACCCCAACCCCTGCTAATATTTTCAAAGGAGTCCTTGTTTTATTGACAAGATTGCTGTAACAGATATTAAAAAAAATGGCACCCCAAAAATCATACCCAAATATCTAATTATTTGCATAATATGGCATTCAAATGGTAAAAGCTACACTTTTGAGAACAAGCTAATTTTTAACCTATATTCATCAAATTTCAAAACAACTCGTACATAACAAGAAGAAGAAAAGAAGCAAATAAACAAAGCCTCCTATCTACAAATGCACAGATAATTCATTTCCATATGAATTTTGAAGTTATATTTTCTATTGAGCAGGACGTTCATCATGTCAAAAGTTAAAACATTCCAATACTAGAACCAATTTCATTTGCTGTAAAATTTCTAGAAAGCCCTTATGCATGGCCCATTAAGACCTTGATCCAGAGTCTGATAGAAGTCCATTGAACCAATGAAAATCACATTAGAAAATTCAATTTAAAAAATCATACCCTAAAAAGCCTACTGAACGAAACAAAAAGAAAAAATTATCTCTTCGAAACATAAGATCTGGATCCAGACAAATGCTTAGGTTTTCTTTGTGATCTTCTCTACATTTCACCAGAGACAGTAAGGCGTCAAAGTTAAAAATTGAAATAAAATAAACAGAGACCCTGCAAAATCCTGCTGCACTAAAACCAGAATGGAAAATCCTTATAGAACTTAATCCAAACCCAATCTAGGTTGTCGTCGCAGTAATTTTCGCTATTTCAACCAATGAGCTTTGTATACTTTCAAGATCAAATTCAATATCTTAAATCAAACTAAAAGACAAAAGAAAAGAAATGAGAGCGGCCGATATTAGGGAATAGCTTTCGAAAACTTTAATTTTAAATTTACAACAATTTATAAAAACAGACCCTGCAAAACCCTAACGAACTAAACAAAACGAAGAAATAGAAAGAACAAAATATCATTGAGGACTTTACGATCTTGTTCGAGACACAAATCTAGGTCCTATATGTAGTCTTCTGAATACATTAAACCACAGATTGTGGGCAACGACAAGGAAAAAAGCATTAGATTTAATAATAATAATAATAATAATAAAACTGTCAAAGTTAAAATTTTAAATAAACGAATAAAGAGCCTACAAAACCCTGCTGCACTTCAATCAGAGACAAATACCCAGAGACTTCTATACAAACACCATATGTTCTCATTGCAGCAAATTTCACAATTTTAACCAAAACTACTGAAATTACAAATGTCTTCAATCTCAAATCCAAACATCAGAAAGATTTCAAATTTTTCCAAAATCGAATTCAAATATCTTAAAAATAAATAACCGAAAAATTAATAGAAACAAAAGCAACAAAGCCGAAGATGTCAGAGAGAGTACATACCGCAGGAATACGGCTATCGAGCTTCTTTCTCATGGCTGCCCTACGCTTCGATGAACCGATGTTTCTTACCATCCGCGGAAAAAAAAGATATTATATAAATCACCGTAATCTCCCAACGCTCTTTGCTCTATTAAAGATGAGCAGCCCTGAGTGAGATTCGAACTCTGGACCTCTGAACTCCCCCCCGCAAACAGAATAATAACTAGTCCCCGGCAAAGATTAAGGGAGATAGAAACCAGGAACCGGTTTTCTGCGACCATGAAACTGCTCCAGAAGCTTCCGAAATACCGCTTTTAACGTCGAACATGGCATGCAATAATACCGTCCCTATCCATCATCACTGAAATCCGGGCGTAATGTTAAACCATCCGGAAGTTCTTCCCCTCCGCCTTAACCATGGTTTTCTTAACTGCAGTTGGGGCGGGTTAAGGAATTATCCGTGGGTTGACCCTTGAGTCTTAGTCACGTTTTTAAAGAAAAAAATTCTAAGTTTCGCAAAGTTTTAAGAATGGAAAGTTTACCTAATTGTAGTTATGACATACATATCCTCTGCACTTTTTCCCATTTGGAAATATGGGAACAGTCGGCTATATTTGGTGGCATTTCTCCATCGTTAATATGCTAAGTGTATTAATTATGTTAAGTTTAATTTTAGTTTTAGTTTTGATAGATGTAGTTGTGAGTTACATGTGAAATATCTAAAAGTTGAGGAGTGTTCAATTCTTTTGATTTTCTCAAGATTTTAATAATTAAATATCTAAAAGTTGAGGAGACTTCACTTCTTTTGATTTTCTCATGATTTTAATTATTAAATACCTAAAAGTTGAGGAAGTTATTGGATTTAATTCTTTTGATTATGTGTGGAATATTTTCTATTTTATTTTTGAAAATTTTAGTAATTATGTGTAAAAAAAATTTAAAATTTTCTTTTATAAAATATTTAGTATCAAATTCCAAAGTATAAATTCCCAAGTATTTAAAATAAATATATGTTATTATGCTCTCAACATTTATTTACAATGTTCCGCATTAAACATGTAGTTTCAATAAAATGTGAAGATTGTTCTATGGTTTTGACATTAGGCAGAGGATAGTTTATTTTTTACGTTTTTTTAAATTGTTGATTTTTCTTGAATGTGATTGGCTCTCTTGGTGGTGACGCAGGTCTCAGGTGCGGTGCCCCACGCTTCGGCAACCATATGTCGTCATGCTTGTTAAATGTGTCGTGTTGGTGGGTAGATGTGATGGTTGAATGCAAGGGTTGTTCGTTTTTAGTGCAAGGGTTCTTCTTCTTCTTATTATTATTTAATAATGTCGCGAATATTTAAATAATATTATTATTTATAATTAAATAGATTATTAGTTACTAGTGAAAGGGCGTAACCCTTCACTATGCATGCTCAAGCCTTATAAAGGCGAGTTGCATTGTATTTTTTGCATCCATCGTCTATCATACATCCTATTTTACATTCCTTCTTGCCCTTTATGGCATTTATACATTACTTGTACTGGTTATTCAATTATTGAGGAACTTTGTTCCTTTAGTGGTATCAGAGCTAGCCCTTCCTTGGGCTTTTGCTGATTTATGGCTTATAGCCAAACTGTCAAGGTTTCCTTGAAACTCGTATCTTTGATCTGACATAAGCTTTTAGCCACCAAAATTCTCTACAATTTGGCAGTCGACCACATCACAATTTTGGTTCTCTTAATCCAATTTCCTTTCATCGAAGAAGAGAGAAGTCAGCTGCCAAATTGAATATAAATAAAAAATAAAAAATAAAAACAAGAAAAAAAAGGATTTTTATTGAGAAGTACACCATTATGTTGCCCACCATCCGCCTGCACTCCTCTTCCCTGCTTGCTCTTTCCCCGTGCTGTTATACCCTCGCGACCTCCACCTTCATTTCCTCTCCACTCCATCGTTGCTCCTTCTCCCCAACTTCCTGTCATCTCCCTTCTGCTCCCTCCATCCATTCTGTGATTCCTTACTTCCCACTCGTCCAACCTCGCTCCCACCTCCAACGCTTCCCTGCCACCTATGTGCTATGCCTCCCCTTCCTTCACGCACCTACTCCATCCTCCACCCTCCACCCCTCCACGATCTCATCCCCTGTCCTCCCTCCTTCCAACCAGATCCAACCACTGTCGTTACCACCATCGCCGTTGTTGTGCACTCCCTTTCACCGTCTTGTCATCGACTACCTCCCACACACCATCATCTCTAGCCACCTCCTACCATGCACTCCCTTTCATTGACTTGCTTCCTACCACCCTCCTCGCTCCCACTTCCCCATGACATACACCTCATCATCCCACGTGCCCAGCTCAGTGCTAGCTCTTTTCCCTCCACCCCTATGCCTGCCACCATTCCTCCACCTCACCTCTCAGGCCACTCCACACCACCACCGCTCCACAAAACCCTAAACCAGCCAATTCCATTTTTTATAATAATACTATTTTATATAAATAATTATTATTATTATTATTTTTACAATCCTATTTCCTCTTATCCAAAGAAAAATTAAAAGTCGCCATCTATTGTTATAATTATTATAATAATATTATTATTTCTAATCATATATATTATTATAGTATAACCTTAAAGATCACAAATTCCTCACTATAATAATATCATTGTTATATTATTATTATCCTTCGAAAATAATAATTACTTTGGTAAAAAGAAGAGAAGAATATCAAAAGAAGACCAAATAAAAAGACATAAATTCAAGTAAAAAATTGGAATTCCATAAGTCATGACGACAATGATAGCAGAATTACATTCATAGTTACGGGCAGTTTTGAATTAGCTAAAACAGTGCGAAGTCACCAATAATAATCTACTGCTTGAAATTGACAAGCAGAAACGAAGGATTACCACCTCGGAAATGAATATTGGATTTTTGGAAGATAGTAAAGAAAAACTCATAGAAAGGCTAGCAGAATAAGATGAGAAAATATCACATCTGGAAAGCCTCATTCAAAAACTTCAAGTCCAGATAATAAGGTTAAAAAAAAAGTTGAAGAACATTCGTATCGGAATCTTATCGATTTAGAAGAAGAAATTAGTCATCTAAACAAGTTCATCGTGGACAAGGAAGATGAATTAGCGCAAATCCAGGAAAAGTTGGGAATTCAAGAACCCAAGTTAAGTCATCGTCAACAACAAAAAGAAAAACTCCAGCAACAGTATGACGACATGAAGAAGACACATAAGCTAGACATGACAAAATTCAACAATGTATTATCTGGCAATACAGAAGAAATTTTTCGTCTATGAAATCATAACAAAACATTGATTACAAAGATCAAAAAATTGAAACACGGTAGTAAGAGGGAACACTCCAGTGAAGACTTCGAAGGAAGAATACTTGAAAAAATAGGAAGAAAACCACTGTCAAAAGAATCTTATTCAAGAACTAGAGAAACAAATCACGAAGTTAGAAAATGACAAAAATTTGCAAGATGAAAGATTCCAAAAGATTCAGAGTCATAACAATATACTGGAGAACCAAGTAGCACAAATCCAGGAAGATGCGTCCAAAAATCAAGTCAAGGAAGTGAGGCAGACCTCACCGCAGTTCAAAAGAAAGAAAAACAAGCAGCACATATGCCTTACAGACATCCTGATTATAATCGTCATTTTGACCATCGACAAGGTCAAAATGAGCATTCACAAAAGAGTTATGTTGTCACGCAAACAATTCGACATACTAAGCAACAATTGAGATGACCCATTCCCCAAAATGATCTCAGAGGTCCGAACAAAATAAATCTGGGATGGACCACAGCAGATACGATGCAACAATTCTCTTGGGGAATCTGTAACTCGTATCATCTTATTTCATCAAGTGTTGCCAAGGCTCCAGAGATGGCAGTTCAAGTAAAATCAAACATGGCTATCAATGAAGCTTTGAGGACAAAGCTTCCCTTAAGGGGAAGGCAATGTCGTGAATATTTAAATAATATTATTATTTATAATTAAATAGATTATTAGTTACTAGTGAAAGGGCATAACCCTTTACTATGCATGCTCAAGCCTTATAAAGGTGAGCTGCATTGTTTTTTTTGCGTCCATCATCAATCATACATCTTATTTTACATTACTACTTGCCCTTTATGGCATTTATACGTTACTTGTACTGGTTATTCGATTATTGAGGAACTTTGTTCCTTCAATGTCCGGCATTAAACATGGCATTTTCAATAAAATGTGAAGATTGTTCTATGGTTTTGACATTAGGTAGAGGATAGTTTATTTTTTATGTTTTTTAAATTGTTGATTTTTCTTGAATGCGATTGGCTCTCTCAGTGGTGACGCATGTCTCAGGTGTGGTTCCCCACGTCCCGGCGGCTATATGTCGTCATGCTTGTTAAATGCGTCGTGTTGGTGGGTAGATGTGATGGTTGAATGCAAGGGTTGTTCATTTTTAGTGTAAGGGTTCTTATGTTATACGACTATCTATGGCTATAAATGTTGGTTTTGGCCCTCCATGCCCTCAGTGGTCTTCCCTCCTTGTCCTACTGGTGTCGCTACACATGTTTGTGGACCTTGCCATTCTTTTGAAAAGATTGAAACACCTTTCATTTGGCAGCTGGATCAGTTGCTTGCTCTCGAGGTAAATCAAACTCGGGTCTTGTTCTTCATCCTGGTGTCGTCTCTCAATGTTGTGCGTCACGTTGATATGGCGTGGTTTGCTTTTGGTAGTCTTCTCATGTTCAATCTACCCATTGCGAAAAGATTGTCTTTGTCCAGCGTTGACGTTATGTTCGGCCTCCTAATCTATAGAGTTATCTCTTTGTTCTTCCTGGTAATTTCTTCTTGATTTGGGGCTCTCTTTCGTTGGCGGTTGCGAGGATTGTATCCATGGAATAATTGTTGAGATATGTCAAGGGAACTTAGTCTATTATTAGTTACATCATGTTGTTCTTCATGAGATTCAAGAATTACTATTTAAAGATGAATCATATAAACACAATATACTCAATTATGGGCTCTATTCTGTCATCGGTTGTTTAACTTTCCCTTCAAGACCCTTTGTCACATAATCAATGTCCAACTAAAGGTAAGTTGTTTTGATTCTACAATTGTATGGTGCTCGAATTTGACATTTGCATGGATTTTAAGGGGTGAGTTTTTTCTTCTGTCACATCCCCACCCCTCATATCGATAATGGAGAGGATGCGACCAACACACTGCTACTGTCAAACTGGGAAATCTAGCCCATGATCATAAACATAAAAATAAAATGGATTGAACATAAATATATACACAGATGCATAATGCATTCTATAGCGGAAGAAAAAACATTCATTCAACACATTCATCAGGTTCATTTTAATCCATAAACTGTTAGATTTTTATCATTTAAGCAATATGATCTTAGGATCTTATCTGAGAGAATAACATGCACAACAATCAATCACAAGAGACAATAGACATAAAGATTTTCCTCGGGGAAACCATAAAGGAGAAAACCCCACAACTTCCTCAGAGATAGAATGAGCACCAATGGCAGCAGCAAAACCCAAAGACAGAGAGATGATCTCCAACAGTTGTTCTCTCTCTCACTTGTGTGAGCTCCTCTTCTCTCACCTATGCGCTATAGCTAGGTGAGTGTGTGTGACAAATAGAGAGGCTCACTCTCTATTTATACTAATTTCTGACTTGACAATTACTTACCAAGGCTGACTTCTCTAGGAGAGTCTAATAACCCTAGTGCCCCACAACTATGGGGAATTTTCCCCCCGATCAACAAGGAGGGTTAACATCAACTCAATTGTGGAGACTATAGCCCCGACTTACAACGAAGGGTTAACCTCAATGACTTTACATGACTTTATTATATCAATGACTCTCCCGATAGGAACATCGGGGTACAATATAAGATATACAAGTGAATACATTCTGAAGTTACAAATACATCAACAGTCCCTCTTAACTAGGAAGGTATTCTCTTGATACAATTCATTAACACAAGTCTTCGTCATTGGATCATCACTGGATCATCATCAAAGCTGGATCATCATCATCATCACTGCTTTCGCCATCTCGATCAAATGGTGTTGTCTCTTAATTCTTCTCGTCATAGGAAGTTCTATAGATCCAACCATTTTTCATGTTGGTTGTAGGCCTAGCCTCCATGCAGGTATTCATCAACAATGCTTATATCATCAGCATGGTAGGACACACCTACTACCATCCAAGAAAGGCTCCAGCACTTGCATTCACCAGCATGGTAGGACACACCTACTACCATCTATGAAAGGCTCCAACACTTACATCCACTGGCATGGTAGGACACACCTACTACCATCCAGGGAAAGGCTCTAGCACTTACATCCACTGGCATGGTAGGACACACCTACTACCATCCAGGGAAAGGCCCTATAATTACATCCACCAGCATGGTAGGATACACCTACTACCATCTGTGGAAAGGCTCTGCACTTACATCCACTAGCATGGTAGGACACATCTACTACCATCTGTGGAAAGGCTCTGCACTTACATCCGTCGGCATGGTAGGACACAGCTACTACCATCCGAGGAAGGGCTCTGCACTTACATCCACCGGCATGGTAGGACACACCTACTACCATCCAGGGAAGGGCTCTGCACTTACATCCATCAGCATGGTAGGACACACCTACTACCATCCGGGGAATGGCTTTGCACTTACATCCACCGGCATGGTAGGACACACCTACTTCCATCCATGGAAGGGCTCAGCACTTACATATGACCATGGGAGGAACCAATCCTACCACCATGTTAGAAAGGCACAACACTTATATCTGACCATGGGAGGCCCAGCCTTCCACCATGTCAGAAAGGCTCAGCACTTATATCTGACCATGGGAGGCCTAGCCTGCCACCATGTCAGAAAGGCTCAACACTTATATCCAACCATGGGAGGCCCAACCTGCCACCCTGTTGAAAAGGCTCTGCACTTACATCTGACCATGGGAGGAACCAATCCTACCACCATGTCAGAAAGTCACACGGACTCATCACTTCCCCTTGGAAGGAACCTTAATCTGGAGAACACAAAGCTTCTCTTCTGAAGTACTCAAACTTCACTCTGGCCATTTCTAGCATAGAATCACATCAGGGTTGATTATGTCCAAGGATAACCTGTGAGCTTCGTCAGGATTGATTACATCTGAGGACAACCTATAGGACCATTTACATCTAAGCAACCTACGAGCTTCGACAGGGTTTTATGCTCAGACAACCTGTCTCATCGGCTATGCTAGAACTCCCTCTTTCTAGAGATCTCAATTTGGATCACAAACTGGAGCTTCATTGCTCCTCTCTCCCAAGTAGCTGAGCAAGTGGCAACATATTTTGCCTCAGCTGTTCTCAGTGCCATGCATGACTCCTTCTTGCTAAACCAAGAGATCACACCTAATCCCATATTGAAGCAGCACCCCGAAGTGCTCTTCCTATCAATGGCACTGCCCAATCCGAATACACATAACCCTCCAGGTTAATCTTCTGATTCGCTTCATACTTGAGTCCATAGTCAACTGTACGCTTCAGGTACCTCACTGCATGCTTTGCAACCATCAGGTGAACATGTCTTAGATCCATAAGGAACTGGCTCAATGTGTTCACAGCAAAGAAAATATATGGTCTCATATTCGTTAGGTACATCAATGACCTAATCATCTGATGATACATCGTGGCATCAATCGACTCTGATGAAACATCACTCAATAGCTTCATATTCGATGCCATAGGTGTGGTCATGGCCTTGCAGTCCATCAGCCTGAACCTCTTCAGGATCTCTATTGCATACTTCCCTTGTCCTAGGGAGATTTCATCTGCATTCTGCCACACCTCCATGCCTATAAAGTAGTGCATCATATCCAAGTCCTTCATCTTGAACTCGGCAACAAGTCTCCTTCTTACAACTTTAATGAGTTCCTCTTTTCTGTCAGGAATAAGTCATCGACATATAACAGAAGCATCACTGGTCTTCTGCCTTCAACCTTGAAGCAAAGGTTGAAATCTGCTTTAGTCTCAGTAAAGCCTAGATCCATCAACAATCTGTCCATCCTGTCGTACCATGTCGAACCTCAGGATATTCTGCAGTCACTCCCTTTGAAGTGGAGCATCATTCTCCCTCTTCCTTTCGTACTATATGTATTGAAACATTATATACTGGAATGACAAGTAGCTTCCTCTACTACTAATATTCTATGTATCCATCTAGGGTCATTGGATACCCAGATCCTCTATTTTGAACCTTTTCAAAAGTTCTTCTCGCACCCATATGTGATCTTATCATCCTCTACAGGCTTTCATCTTCAACCTTGTAGCAAAGGTTAAGGTCTTCATCACTCTATGTGATCTTCAAGCTCCTCATGTATGTGTTATCCCATGGGTGTCTTATGAGCTCATACAAGGCCTTCTTTTGCACACATGAGTCTTCCTGTCAAACTTCCAGTGGCTACAAATGTCTCTTCATAGTCTATGCCTTCTTTCCATTAGAAGCCTCATGCTACGAATCTTGCCTTGTATCCTACTGCATGTTGGATCTTGCAGATCCATATGGAAGATACTATGGACTTCCCTTTAGGTCTTCAACATCACATTCTAGTCATCATTCTTCATTTTGGATTATTTCTTGAACTGTCGCCACTTGTTCTTTGAAACAAGTCTCATTCTTCTTTTCTTGTAGGCGATTGTAAGCGATCTTTCCTACAAGTCAAATGCATTAGTTGTATGGTTAGAAAGATTTCATAAGTCATATTCATAATGGCAAATTCTTATGCATAAAGATATGATCATGCCACTATTTTAGCCAATACAACATTCATCCATATCTCATGGAAACTTTCTAGATGCCTTCCTTCTCTACCATGACATCATTGAGATTGTGCACTAATCCAATATGCCAACAAAGAGGTTTCATTCTAGATAAGTAGTAATGGAGAGTTGTATGGAACCATAAGCTACTTACCCATCACATGCATATTAGTAGTATACTGTCATTAATGCAAACATTCTATCATGCATAACACATCAACTGCATATAAACAAATGCATAACAAAAAAATATCATGAAATGACAATTGAATACTTATATTTATTTGTTTCGAGGGTAGACTCCTTTTTTCAACTTCATCATTTTCTTCATTCATGAAAACATCATTTCTTATCCAAATGCTAAGATGGATAAGAGGTTCTTCAAGAATTGAGTTCTTCATATTCCTCATCGCTTGAGGGATCTTCTTTGAATCGTGAGAGCTTCATCTTTAGTTGCTCCCATCTTCTTTTCTCTTATTATGAGTCGAGCTTCTTCTTGTGTGCACTCTTCCTAGAGTCTATTGAAAGTAATCACTTCCTTCTGGAACACATCCCACGAATGAATGAATCCCATGATCCTAGGAGGCCATTCAAGGTGGTTATCACAATTTCTGTATTCTCTACTTCTTCATCCACTGCTTCAAGTTGTTCTTTTATCTGAGAGACCCTTGTAAAGTATGACTGTATGGTCTCTACATTCTCGATCTTTACATTCTTCAAGTGGTTTCTCAAAGTCATCTTCCAATTTATGTTCTTCCCTTCAAATGGCTTGGTCAAGGAATCAAACATCTCTTTAGGTGTCTTTAGGGAATATAAATGTGGTATAAGGTGATCCTTGATTGGATCAACAATGATCTTCTTGGCCTTGACCAAGTTCATATTGTGTAAGGATTTAGCCTCATCTCCATCTGGAACTGGAACCTCTCCACTTATGTAGGTGTCCAATTCATTTTCTTCAAGAACTAGTGAGGTCCTATACTTTCATGCTTGGAAGTTATCATCTTCACAAAGCTTGTCGTTAAGCTAGTTTGATTAGTCATTTTGAAATGAGAACCTCAAATGTAAATAGCAAAAGATTAGATCTTACCGATTTGAGGTGTCTGTCCTGGTTCCAGAGCTGACTGATCTAGTGTTTGTTAGAAAAACCCTAATTTTCAAAAAATGGAATCTTAAACTTCTAATTGGATAGAAATATGGGCCTCTTCAAGGCAGGCTGTCCAATGTAGTCCTTTTCTGAAAACAGTGGAGGGAAGCTCCCGGAACAAGAAGCCCTAGTTTTCCAATTTCTTCTACAAAAATTCCTGATATTTTTTCTATTGTATCTCTGAAATCAATACTCCTTTGTGTCTAAAATTTTTTAATGAGGTAGCCTCGTCTGTGCTCTTTCCAACACCACAGGTTTGAGTAGAATTGGTTTCACCAATTGGGACTTATGAGAGTTTTCCCAAGTTGACTTCTTTCAGGATTATTTATCAAAGCGAACTTGTACGAACAACCACATGTCACTGTTTCACCTTCAAGATCTAAAATTTTTACCACAAAAATTACAGTCCATGCCCTATCTAGAGAATCTTGTGAAATTTCATTTGGACCTTCATAGCCTGAGATATAGCAATTATCCCTAGGTGTCCTATTTAGGGATGAATCCTGGAAGAGGCTGGAACCATGATTTCAAGGAATCATATCTCCCAGAATATAGTGAATCTAAGGCTGAAATGTATATACAGTGTTCACAACGAACTTTTCTTTGGTCTGTAAAAATTTCTTCTTCTGAGACTTTTCCAATCTTGAGATATAACAAATGTACCAAAACTACTAGTTTTAGTATTTTAGGGTTTTTCAGGTCTGGGGTCAAATTAGGGTTTGAATTTCCCGGAGTTTTACCCATCCAAAAATTTCGACCATGGTCTCTAAATTTCGATTTTGAGGAGGAGAGAAATCCAATGCTGGGCTCACTAAAAAATTCCACTTCTGTGAAAATCCCTAATTGCTGCTGTAGTGGTAGGTCAAAAAATGAAAATGCCCAGAATCAAATTATGCTGTGACAAAAAGATGCGCCCTTCAATGGAGAGTTCACCTAGCCTCCTTTTGCTGATGATCTGTGGAGAGAGACCCAAAAATTAAGAATCCCTAGCTTCTATATCTGCATAGTGTCTTCTCCTTAGGTTAGATCTGATACCATGTTAGATTTTTATCATTTAAGCAATATGATCTTAGAATCTTATCTGAGAGAATAACATGCACATCAATCAATCACAAGAGACAATAGACACAAATATTTTCCTCGGGAAACCCATGAAGGAGAAAACCCTTCAACTTCCTTAAAGATAGAATGAGCACCAACGACAGCAATAAAACCCAAAGATAGAAAGATGATCTCCAATAGTTGTTCTCTCTCTCTCTTGTGTGAGCTCCTCTTCTCTCACCTATGCACTATAGTTAGGTGAGTGCATGTGACAAATAGTGAGGCTCAATCTCTATTTATACTAATTTTCGGCTTGAAAATTACTTACCAGGGCCGACTTATCTAGGAGAGTCTAATAAACCTAGTGCCCCACAACTGTTGGGACTTTGCTCCCCAATCAACAAGGAGGGTTAACCTCAACTCAATTGTGGGGACTATTGCCTTGACTTACAACAGAGAGTTAACCTCAATGACTTTACATGAATTTATTATATTAATGACTCTCCCAATAAGAACATCGAGGTACAATGAAATACAAATGATTCTCCCGATAGGAACATCGGGGTACAATATAAGATATACAAGTGAATACATTCCAAAGTTACAAATACATCAACATAAACAATTCATTAAAGAGATTAAATACACAAGAATACTTATCTGGAAAAGAATTTCGTTCGCAACTAGCTACGTCGCTACAAAGTTCCACCCAATCATAGGCTAGTGCGCTCATAAATCTCTCAGCATCACTGCCACCCCCGAGCTGGGAATGATTCCACAAGGCATTAGGGAAATAACAGGCTCATACATATCCCAAACCGAAAACATCCATAGTCAAGCTAACACACCGTTGGGTTTCATAGACTGTCCAGCCAAGACAATAAGAAATTGGGTTTTACAGGCGGCTAAGGCAACTAACCAACAACACCTGGGTTCCTTGGACTTACCCAGCCAAGCCACCCTTGCATCAAACACACAGTCAACCCATTTAATCGAACACAACCATTCACAACTGTTGGATATGAACAAAACGTTCTTAGGAACCAAAACAGAAATGGCAATTGGGAAAACAACCCAACATGAGGAAATACATTTTCAGGAAACGTTCTTAGGCTTCACAGAGGTAAAAACGGCCTCATCAAACCCTTAGACTGTGGATCTATCCTCCCAACTGCTGGGCATTACCAAAAATGGAATTGAAATTACAACTGGCACAATAAAATGGGGAAAACATCCCTCTAACAGCAATTCGATTTTCCAGATTCGTTTATGGCCCTAACGTGATCAAAACGAACTCAACAACACCCAAAATTCATGGGTTTCTTCTCCCACTTGTTGGAAACCCAAAAGTGAGTTTCCTAGCTTGGAGAAAATAGGAAAAATTCAGAAAAATGTGGAGGAGAACTCCTAGCTTTCTCACAGGGGCAAAAATGGCCTCCTCAAACCCCAAAATCGTGGCCCCTTCCTTCCCATTCACCCCAGCAACACCCAAAATGCATTATGAGTATGGGGAAGGGAAGGAAACGATAGCCAAACAGTGGAGGAGAGAGCTCAGTCTCTTCCTGTTGCGTGAGAGAGCCAAAATTCTATGAGGATGCGTGAGAAATGAAAGTCATGGGTGCATAATGGCTTGGGCATGCCTTCCCAAGGTTTACTTGCCCCACAAGTCAAAAACACACTTTTAAAAAATGGGTGACCTCCCAAATTCGAATTTGACATCCATGCCTTTCCCATCCCAAGGAGATAACTTCTTCAACCACTTCTAGATGATTGGGCACAAAAGGACAAAAAGGGTAGTTGACCACTTTATGGGTTTTCCCTTAGACATTTAGATTTTCCCCATAGGCTCAAGGTTTGAATAATTTCCCCTCCCTATTCCTTGTGAGATCATGCCCCCGTCTCTTTAACGTTGCGGCGCATAGCTAGTTGTGGTATTTTTATTAATTTGCATTTTACATGATGTCTTAAAACACATAGTGCCTAGCTAGCACATAAACCATCGGCATCGATTTTAATTGCTAAAACATAAAAAACTAAACCCATGGTGGGGCCTTTGCCTTGAGCTCCATACCATGATTTAATACAATATTTACATCATATGGAATTTAATATCATGGGGTCAAAACCGAGGTGTTACACCTTCAAGCTCTGATATGTATAGGAAGCAACTAGTTCCACGCCACAATTGTGTTTAATATATCTGCAGCTATTGTCCAATGCTACAGTTTACTATCCTTTGTTGAAACTTATATAGATGAAGTCTTTTCTTAGATTATCTTGGTTCCTTTTAGTTGTGTTTTAATGTCCTTTGATTTTAATAGTATTTTTGTAGGTTGAAATCAATATAGATAAAGTATTTTCTTAGATTACCTTGGTTCCTTTGAGTTCTATTTTACTATGCATTTCTTTTGATGGTGATTTTGTAGGTTGAAGTTGATACGATGCAGTATTTTCTCAAATTAACTTGGTTCCGGAGACAAAGATATGTTTGTTCATCCACATTTAAGACTACTAGAGTATGAGACCTTCACTAGAGTATTGACTTGGTTATATTTTGCATATAGATGTCTAGATTTTATTTGTCATTGAGATTACAATATCCAATATGCAAAATATACCCAAGTTGCCTTTCCCACAAAATTACTTATTTGCAACATAATGACAATAAAGAGACATATAAAATCTCCTAATTAATCTTTATTCATTTTCTTAAATTATGATCCTCATGTTTGCAACTCCTAGTGCTAAAAGAATAATGCTTGCCATGGTATAGATTTAATACCTTCATACAAATGTTTTATGTGTCACTCATTAAATATTGTTGCAACCGATTATGTTGGTAACTCTAGCACATATTCAAATGCTCAACAATGCTTTCATACTCTTTAACTAAAGTTACATGTTTTTGTGCAATGCCATGCCTTTTTTCTCAATATTAATTGCTTAAGAGCAAGTGGCAATGTCGCGGACATTGCTACTCCATGGCTCTTATTGGAGATGTTCATTTTCCAAATTTTATTATTATTGTTGCCATTATTTCCATGTCAAAATGATTTTTATTATTGCTTAAATTATGCTGGGAGTTAGGTTTTTTATATTAATTTAGTGTTAATTCTCATTAGTTAAGGATGAAGACTAATTATCACATACATAGTGATTAGAATAAATGTAAGCTATGTAACAAGGAACTTAAATAGAAATAATACTTCATTTTCGAGTATATAACACTTTTCATGACAAAGCTCACTTAGCTTCGAAGGAAGTTGTCACACACCCCCATAAAGAATGTCGTATTTTTCCTCTTATCTCATTACCCCATGTAACACCCCTAGTTTGACCTCGTGATTGTAAACTATATATATTTTTTATGTAAAGGTTGGAAGCCAAGAGCAAATGGTCATGATGACTAAATCACTATAATTATGTACATGTTTAATGTTAATATAAAATATCTAATGGTTACAGAGGAAAAGGGATGAAGATGAGATGGGGGGCTATGACTCCACAAGAGGGATAATGCTTGGGGACTAAGGGGAAAGATGACCATGGTGGGGTTAGCTCCTTAACCTTAGACTTAACCATCAATCCAAATTCTTAAACCTTCATTAAGGGTTATGTCTTGGTCAGCCACATGGCATCCAAAATCCATTCACATAAAAGAGTGAGAGATTAGTTGGTGGGGGGTCTTCTGATTCATTCATGCATGCATGCCTTCCATTGATGGTGGTTTGGACCTCATCGAGAATTGTTGAGACTGATACTTGAGAGTGGTATTGGAAGACCAAAGATGCCATATGAAAATTGTCCATGCCTTAACCTTGTGAGACCAGAGCTAGGGTAGCATACCCACCTTGTCAGACTAGTGCTAAGGTAGCGTACCCTTGGATAGGAACCTTTCCTATAGATTGTATCGTAGGGTCCCAATTCAGAGACTTTTAGTCCAACATGTGACAGAGCGCTAGAAGGAAACTGGAGGTTTCCCGAGGGACCGTTGGCTCAAAGAAGGGAGATTTTTCATGGGAGTGTGTAGGTTGATGGGGAAGGAGAATTGAGGAATGGAACAGCTATGGAGGGGGTTTCCTGTACTAGGTGATTGCATGGGAGTTGGATTACGCATGATTTTGAGTAGTGTATAGCTGGGAAGAACACTTAGACCTTCTGGACTGGTAGCCCTAACTTGAGGGTGGCTTTATCAAAGAAAGATATGGCTTGATAGACCCTACGAATGGGGGGAACACCCTTCACTTGCATACAGTTAGAACACTTATTTAAAGATAAGTGTTTAATTGTGAATGAAACACCATGGTTAAATTTTGTTTTGTATATTGCTCGAATTTACTGGTAAATGAATTTATTTGCATGGAAGTGCTTGGCATGGTTTGACTGTAGGTGCTACATGAATTGCCTATAATATTTTGAATGAAATTAAGTGTATTTGGGCGACCGTAATTATATAATTTTGTTGTAAAAGTTCTTTTAATGTTATGGAAAGTTCGGAATATAACCATAGAGAGGTATCATAGGTATCAGACAAGATTGAGCAAAGTAACCCGTGATTTCTCTAGAATATAGAGGTAGTTGGGTACATGACAAAGTGGTATTAGAGTGACAATTTCAATATTGGGACGGTTTGGGTTGGAAAATAGTTTTTGCATGTAGATTGGAGGGCTTTACATGAACTATTTGACCGAATTCCCCTACATAGAACCATCATGAGTCGGTGGAAGGGTCATTGTAAGTCCCTATTGTCCAGGTGTGAAGTACAAGGAGACATCTGTTGACGGGAGGATTCCAAGTGGTGGCTTGGGGAAATATACCAAGATTTTTTGGTTCGATGGTGTATGGGATTTCGTACAGTAAATCCCCACCATGGTGTCAAGTGGTAGAGTATGATTTCTTATCAGAGTTATGCATGATAGGTAAAACTAGTGATACACAACCCCAAATTTTTTGGTCTGATGGTGTATTAGAATCTGTATAGTGAAGCCTCGCCATGGGGCTAAGCAACATAATCTGGTTGCTTGTCGAAGTTTTTCATCTAAGGTAAAACTTGTGGCACACAAGAGAAGCCCCCGAAATTTTGGTTCAACATTGTATTGGAATCCATACAATGGAGCCATGTCATGGTGCCAAGTGGTAGAGTCCAATTGTTTGTTAGAGTTTTACGTAGAAGGTAAAACTAGTGGCACATCGAAGAAGCCCTAGAAATTTTGGTCTAATGGTGTATTGGAATCTGTATAGTGAATTCCCATTGTGGTGACAAGTGGAAGAAGCTAATAGGCTATTGGGGGATGAAATCAGAGTTATATTTAGGTGAATTGAAAAGAAGGTTTGATGGCAAGGTCCGAAGGGAAGTCCAAAAAGGACACATATCAACATATCAAATATTTTTAGTTGGAGTTATTTTATGTGACATGAACATAAGGTCTGATGAAAGGTCCCAAAAAGGACATGTGTCAGCACATTGGATCTTTTCAGTTAGAGTTATTTTATGTGACTCAAACAAAAGGTATGATGGGTAGGCTCAATGAGAAGTCTCAAAAAGGACATGTGTCAGTACATCAAAGTTTTTCAATCAGAGTTATTTTATGTGACACAAACAGAAGGTCCAATGGGAAGGTCCGATCAAAAGTCTCGAAATTGACATGTGTCAGTACATCACAACTTTTCAGTCGAAGTTATTTTATGTGACACAAGCAGAAGGTTTGATGGGAAGGTTCGATGAAAAGTCCCAAAGAGGACACATGTCAATGCATTGGATATTTTCAATCAAAGTTATTTTATGTGACACGAACAAAAGGTCTAATGGGAAGGTTTGATGGGAAGCCTTGAAAGGGACATGCATGAGCATGCCAATGTTGAGTAGTGGATCCTGAATGGACACATGGTGGAGAATCATAGTACATTATTGGGGTACATAATAAGGCAACACCTATGAAGGGTCAGTAAATGAGGTTTGATAGCCGATCAGAGTTTACTAGAGATTGGTTCGTGCGTGATTGGATGCACTAAGATCAATAATGGAGATCCATAATGCATTGAATACCTACATTTACAGTTAACGACATGTAGGCGAGCCATTGGAATTAAACCACCTAACTACATGTCAGTTTCTAACTGGAGATGGCTCCAACAAGAACTTTTTAAAAATCACTTTCCACCAAGTCGTTATTGCTTTTGGCAATTAAATACCATTGACACTTTTTTTCCCAAATAAAGATGGATTTGGCGCGGACTAGCCACATGAACATGGCGTGGACCAACTACTCGGATAAATTAGATTGGGTTGATTGGGATCGCTCATATCGATTGGAAGTGATCAAGTGTTATAATAGTGGGTATGTCATGGTTGACCTAGATTAAGCGGGCACGTCTTCACTAGGAAAGATTTTATTATTTGTGTCGATAAAAGTGATTAGGGAATTGTCGAAGGCGCATGTGTCGTGAATGGTCAGGATGCGTTCACACTAAATGGATCAGGCAATTGTGACTATTTGCATTGATAAAATTAATATGAATTGTCATAGTAGAAAATGAAATTGTAAGACGACAAGAAAGGGTCACCAACAATCCAGATTTGGTGATCAAAGTAGAGAAACAACAATGATACTAAGTAGGTTATGATGACTAGGCACCGAGGACAGTGCATAAAATAGGGGGGATGTAACACCTCAAGTTTGACCCTGTAATTGTAATTGTGTGTGTGTCTATATATATATAT
>LPNX010241008.1:117185-160571 GCA_001517045.1 Pseudotsuga menziesii
GAGAAACGAAGATGAGATGGGAGACTATGACTCCATAAGAGGAGAAGTGTCAGGGGGATAAGGGGAAGGATGAACTTGGTGGGCTTAGACATTTATCCAAATTCCCGAACCTTGATTAAGGGTTATCTCTTGGCCAAGCCACATGGCAGCCAAGAGCCATGCACATAAAAGAGTGAGAGCTTATTTGGTGGGGGGTCTTTTGATTCATCTAGTCATGCACACCCTCCATTGATGGTGGTTCGAAACTCACTGGGAAATTTTGAGACTTATACCTAAGGGTGGTATTGGAAGACCAGAGATAACATATGCAAATTG
Organism: Pseudotsuga menziesii; assembly: GCA_001517045.1. NCBI lineage: Eukaryota > Viridiplantae > Streptophyta > Pinopsida > Pinales > Pinaceae > Pseudotsuga > Pseudotsuga menziesii. The sequence goes on from LPNX010241008.1 coordinate 117,501, forward strand.
TCCATGCTTTAACCGTGCGAGATTGGTGCTAGAGTAGCGTACCCTTGAATAGGAATATATCCTGCAAACTGTACCCTAAGGTCCCAATAATTTAGACACTTCCTATTCAACTTGTGCTTGAATGCTAAAATGGAACTAGAGGTTTCCCAAGGGATTGTTAGCTCAAAGGAGGGACCTTGTTCCTAACATTGTGCAGGTTGATGGGGAAGGAGAATCAAGGAATGGGACAACTATGGATGGGTTTTCCTACACTAGGTGGTTGCATGAGAGTTGAGTTGTGCATAAGTTTGAGCAATGTATAGCTGGGAAGTGCACTTATCCCTTCTAGACTAACAACTCCAGCTCGGGGGTGGCTCTGTCAAATAAAGATATGGCTTGATAGAACCTACAACTAGGAGGAACGTCCTTCACCTGCAACCAATTGAAACAATATTTAAATATAAGTGTTTAATTGTGAATGAAATTCCATGGTTAACTTTTGTTTTGTATATTGCTTGAATTTACTGTTAAATGAATGTGTTTGCAAGGATTTGCTTAACATGGTTTGGCTAAAGTTGTTGCATGAATTGCTTGTAATATTTTGTACCAAATTATGTGTATTTGGGAGACCATAATTATATAATTATGATGTCTAAGTTGTTTCAATTCCATGGAAAATTCAGATTATGACCATAGAGAGGTATCATACAAGATTAAACAGAGTACCCCATGGTGTCTATGGATGATAGAGGCGGCTAGGTATGTGACGCCCCATACATGTAAAAAGGCACATGGATATTATGGATTTCCCAATGAACACTAGATGGAAAATTCTTTATATAGTTTAAATCTCAATTTTAGTGCATGCTATAAGTTCATTGTGTTGTATTACTCATGTTTTCTCAACCTAAGTTATTAAGAAAGTGCATGCTTATGAATGGTGGTTTATTGATTTAGTAAAAATGTAGCTAATGTATCCTCTACCAAGATTCAAGTTGTAACATACCCATCCCCCTCCGTAGCCTTATTGATGGAGCGAGGCACTTATTTTCATTTTTTTCATCATCCATGAGCCTTTAAGGTCCATTACTTCCTTTGCAATTGAATGGATCCTTGTAGTGTAAGTCCACACAAAATGCCCCTCCACATTTGAACAAGTTATTTATCGAATAAGACCTAGTAAGCCTTTGAATTTCTCCTAAAGACATAACAAATGGAATCCCATTCAAAAATACACCCTTTTGAATTCCCACACATCCACCCCATTGGCCAGATTCAAAGGTTTGTTAGATAGGATATGTGACTTCTCTTAAAGAGGAATCTTTCAAATTTGCCTAATAGGCCATCAAAACTCCTTCAAAGATCATACTCAAACAAATTTCAAATTGCCTCGAAGGTCATCAATACAAATCCAAACGACAACTTTTGAAATGCATTAATAGGTTATCGAGTGATTTCAAAAAGACAAATTTTGAAATGCCCCAATATCGTCCATCAAGTAATTTTTAAAATACAACTTTGAAACACCCTAATAGGACATCGAGTGGTTTTGAAAATAAAACTTTTGAAATTCCCTAATAGGTCATCAAGTGATTTTAAAAATATGACTTTCATTACACCTCGATAAGCCATCCAATGATTTTGAAAAGGCAACTTTTGAAATGATCCAATATGCCATTGGGTAATTTGAAAAAGGCAACTTTGAAATGCACAAATAAGCGATTGATCTATTTCAAAAAGGAAATTTTTAAGATCTTGATAGGCTATCTAGAGCATACAAAAATATAATGTTTCAAAATTCCCTAATAGACCATCAGACACATCCAAAAAAACAATATTTTGAAATACCCCAATAGACATCATTGAAATATGCCATCAAGCCTCATTGATAAATGCCATCCCACTTTTAAACAATAAGGGAAAGGCCATTGGTCTTACTCAAAGTTAATACTTCAAATTTACACCAAAATGGGGCTTTCCATCACATTCAAAGAAATACTTTGATGCCAAGGCAAAACGATTCAAACCCCATTCAAAAGAATATTTTGAACATCCTCAAAGGCCATGTATGTTAGGATATTTAGGCATTTCAAAGTTAGTTAAGATCTACTTGGCCTAATCAAGCGATTTTAGGTAAAGTGTTTTACACTAGTATGCATCTATATGTATGTAACATGAACACCATAATATGCTCTAGACATAGGGTGATCCGATGGTTTATCTTCACCTTGATTTTAACATATATTGATTTGTGGCTTATCACCTGATTGGTCCATGATATTTATTTAAAGAGCAAAAAGCTAATTTTATGGATGATCGATTGTGAGAATCTCATTTGTAATTTTTTTCCCTTTTGCATTAACATATTGCCTCAAGTAATTATTTTGTCGAGGTCTATATTGCTTCCCTTTTTGAGGATATTAACCATGTAAAACATCAGTGCGTTGATCTATGTTTTGTTTGTGTGAGCAGTTTCTCAAGGTGCTTGACCTATGTGGAAATTGTTATAGCGGATTTCACCACTCTAGGTGAATCACACTTTGTATGGCCTTCCCCTGTCCCGCTGCAGACTCCTTAGACCCTATGGATCACTTTTTGTCCTTTGATGTTTCCTTGATCATCCCTAAAAACATATCAAAAATGCTATACGCGACTTTTAAACCTATAAGCGCGTACATACGTGGGTTTGACCACTAAAACCGCGTACATCGGGATGTGTGCATAATCCAAATCCTTTTGGAGTTTTCCTTGACATGGATCCGACTCATTTGACTAATGGCTTTCCATATGCCTTGAGATAGCTCGGATTCGACCTTTCATTACCCCTTTGAAAAGCTATATAAGGAACCCCTTGGTACATTGAAGGCATAAGAGAGAATTGAGAGCAACGAAACTATAGTCCATTGTTGTCGGAACTTATGCTTGAGTCTGCATCCCTTTGTCCCTTGGAGCACTTTTGTGTTCTTCCCAAGCTTGCCTTTTGCTTGTGAGCTTGCTATCGAGAGATGGAGGATTGAAGTGGTGGAGGACCAAGTGGGGGATTCAGTTTCTCCGGTTCGCAGACGTGCCGTCAGAGGTTGTATCTTGTAATCTCTGATTTATATTAATAGAAATATCTTTTCCTGTACAATAATGTGTGTTTGAATGAATATTTTATCCATGGGATCATGTCAAATGCTTTTACATTATTGATTATATATGCTAGAATAGATCTAACACCATGATGTATAGAATGCTTGTATTGTTTAGTTGTTGTTGAGGAAGTAACAGATCAATTCAAGCTGAATATTGGAAAGCTCAACGGGGATCTACTTCAACCGTCTGGAATAAGGTACGAGGTCTGATCCTTTAGTGTTAGACATTTAATTTCTATTGCATATTGGAAAGGATTGATTTCTGGAGTCAAGATGTCTGTTGTGGTACCCCAAGCCATAGGAATTTCTCTCAGTAATAGAAATAACCTATTTTAGTCAAACATGGTATCATAGTGTTTATGAATATTCGCTCCCATTGTTGATCGTTACCTTTAATTGGTGTGGCTACATGCATTAAAGGATTTCCATATTCTACTATTTCTATGCATTTTTGGTCTAAGAGGGTGTTCCATTGCGTATGATGTATTGCTTTGAGTTAGAAACACATGTTGTCATAATTGAAAAGGTTTCCATTTGCCTAGGATATAACCATTTTACCATATTTGGAGGTACACTATTTACCTTTACATATTTTTTTAAAAATCTCTCATAATGTTTCATATTTTAGCTAGTTTTCTATTTTATTCCTAGTTTGTTGCCTTTTTTATTTGCATATGCTCTTTTCCATGCGCTCTTTGTGAACTCAACAAATAAAAAACACAACAGAAATAATGGTTTTCTTAGATGCATATGCTCTTTGTCATGTGCCTTGTGCATACTCAATGAACTATAAAAATTGTGAAAACTTTCCTTTTCCAAGAAAGCTAACCAATGTCTAACCCCAAATTTGAAAAATTTCGGTTTTAGAATTTTGTTTTTGTTTTTGTATGGTTGTGTAAAAGTGTCTTGCAGGACAAAAACAAGGTTTTTTTGGATGTGCACTCTCTCTGCAATGAACTTTCTTGCAATGTGTTATTAGATAATGTTTTATATATTTTGATGATATAATTTACAATGATATTGGACAATATATATACACCCTAATAGTGAATAGACATGTCTTCTCATTAGGAGACATGTCACATTAATAAACAATCAATTAATAACTACCTAATAAATAATAAATAAATTAATCAAGGTAATATACTTTTTAGGTATATTACTAGTCATCATGCCTTGAAAAGATTCGTCCTCGAATCTTGGATTCCGCTTAATTGATTGCAACTTCAAGTAGGTTATAGAAACTGATGAGATAATGTGCAACAAATGAACCATGTTCAATAGTTTATCTCGAATAATAGTACCATGATTCAATAATTCTTTCAAAACAACTAGTCACATTTCCTTTCAAATTTCTCGATGCATGGTAAGCATAAGATTATGTCGATAAAAATGTAATGGCATGCTATAGCGTGATTTGCCACACCTTATGCATCATGCCTTGATGGTCGTCCCTTATCCCTATGTAGACTCAATATATCCCCCTTTCCTAGTGTATTCCCAATGCTTTAGTATAACCCTAAAAAATTTAGTTTTGAAGATACACGTGGTTGAACAATTATGCATCCCATGTATACGCAACCTGCACCATTACAACCCACGTACATCTGGTTTTGTGCTCAAAATTGAAAATATTTGGATTAATGAAGATGTATGCAAATACAGGGGATTGGTGTCTCAGCTTGCTGATATACACACATGACATGAGCTTGTGGTGTGTTTTGACAATTTCAAGGGAACATCTCAGCTTGCCAATTCCAGTAGTCTATATCTCATCCAACTCAGCTCGTCTTCATCCATATGGCTTATTATCTTAGGGAGGATGTGGTGGTGCATGTTTTGGAAGACTATTCTAATTTGTTGATGTTGTTATAACAACACACTAAATACAATCTTGATGAATTAGATGTTGTTGTAACTATTTCTATTTTATATAATTAATAACCTCAATCTCGGAACTATCCCAAGTAATGGGATCTAGATTGGATTTTGAGACAAGGAAAGACTTTAAAAAGAGAGCAGAGCATTCATGCTCAATTAGTTGTTATTGGGAACAATCATACACGCATAGGTGAGAGTGGCACTTGTATCTGAAACTCTTTTTCAATAGAATTGGGAATGTTTCAATAAATTAATGAATATTCATATATTTTAGTGTGTTAAGGAATCTCTGTTAGGAGGCAAGGGCCCACCTTATCTCAGAGCTCACCTAGTTGTTGGTTGTGAATCTCTTTTATTTTTATAAATTGGGAAATTGACGAAACAATTTCTTTTATAGATTATGCGAGAGGATTGTTAGAAAATTGAGTTAAATGTTTATTAATGTTGAAACAGTCGTCTGTCAGATGTGTGAATTTATTTTAAGTGTGTCATTAATTCATGATAATGAGAATTGTTGTTACTCATGTACTTTGTTGCTAAAATTATCATAAATTAAATCCTTTCATGAATTGTTGGCAGATTGCATAAACGTGTGATTTCTTCTCAAGCAATTAGATTAAATTCAAATTGGGAGTTCTTGTTGAACTGTAGAATATATCTTCTCATTATTTGCAACAGTAAAAAGGATTTAACTTCTTGCAAAAGTAAAATAGGTGTTTCAATTATAGAATATTTTTTGAACTTGATTCTTGCTAGAGTGAATTGCTTTATTTGCAAAGTGTAAATTATTTTCTTCTTGAAGATTGAATTAGCAGTTTAAAATTGGATTGATAAGCAATAAGAGTACAAAAAAACCCCAAGAATTCAATTAATGTTAATGAATATGGAAGAATTGGGTGATTTCGAGTCATTATAAGAAAACCAGTTGGCTTGATGTTTATGCATACACTTTGCTTGATTGCCTTTGAAATAAATAGATTTCCTCGGGTTGACAATTTATATTGAGAGCTTTTATTGTTGAATTAATTAAATAATAAAATTCCCCAACATTTTGGCATTGTTGTCATGGAAGGCGATTGATAAACATAGAGCATAACTTGTAATGTTTTATTTCCTTTTAGTTTTTCATGTTTTAAGGTCATAGGGCGATAAGACGAAGTGAAGAGCTTTGCATCCATCGACAATCTAGATTGGGTTCTGGACATTAGAACAAGTTATTATATGTGAGTCTAAATAAATAGGAGAGAAAAATAACATGGAAACCCCAAAAATACTAATTTTGCAGGTGGAAGAGGTTGGGGAGGATCAGGTCTAGGAGGAGCTACATTCATAAATGAATTGATCACCAGAGAAGATTCCCCTACTGGAACCACCTTTCAACGATCGTCACTAGGGAGAGGTCATTTACCCTTTCCCAGACTTGAATCATCAACATCTAAAATGGAGGGGTGTCAGGATTTTCACCTCACAATTTTGATCAAGAACACCCTATAGATAGAGGAAGTGTTGTGGGAACAAAGAAACCAAAATAAATTTATCGAATCAACAGGAACAAAGTGACCAAGGAAGAGTGGGTGAATTTCTGTTTGGAGTGTGGAAAAGAAGAGCAAGAGAATAACGAAAAGATGAATAACAAGGAGAATTAGGGGCGTTAGGAGAACTGTGAGGACAATGAGGAAGGAATGGGAGAGAATTGTAATAATCGTAATGAAGAAACAATCACCACACTTGAATTTCCTGTTAGAGAGGATCTTGGAGTAGCTCCTACGAAAAATATTTCACCTTTGACCAAATTTCTATGGTAAGTCTATTGAAGATCCATATGAATTTATCTTTGAATTTGATATCCTTTGTCGTAGCTATGATTACACATCCGATGCACAGAAGTTAAAATTGTTCCCTGTGTTCTTTGGCGTTTTCCTTTAGTGTTCTGGTGCATTGTTTGGCTCTTTGACTCTGATCAAGATTCATTTCATTTGAAGAATTCCTTGATACCTTGATTTTCTAGTTCCACGAATTTTTGAATTCATCCTGGTATGTCTGCTGCTTGTGGAGTCTTTTGCTCCTGCGCTGGATACTTAAAGGAGTGATCCTTTACATGTTCTCTGCCATGGAGTCATACCCTCTCTTGTGTGGGATTATTGGGTCAATTGGTGAACTGAGCCTTGTAGAGGGTCTAGATTTACTTTTTCAGAGTTTCTCTGGCTAGCCTCTTGGTTGACTGCTGTGAGTTCTTTGCATCTCTAGCCTTTTGCTTTGGGTTGGCTGCTGTGATCCTCTATGGGTTGCTTGTTTCTATGCAGTGAGGCTTTGGTGTCTCTTGCTCTACTATGGGTTGGGGTTTTGAGGCCATATTAAATTTTCTAAGCCTGATGGATCCTCCCCTTCCTCTTCCTCCAGACTTAGTTGCTTTCAAGAAATTGATAGATACTAGTGGTAAAAGGATTGGGGGCCCTGCTCAGAAGTTTGTGAAGAAAGTGGATATCCCGTTTGTTGAACTGCTTGAGGACAGGACCTGCTGGTCAGCCTTACATCTTGTAAAACGGGGGTTAATTAGACAATTCACTAGACTTTGGCCTTCTCCAAAGCCCATTGATGGCTAGGTGCAGAGAAATTTGTGTCCCTTAGTTGCTGAAGGAATTCAAAACCGTTTTGTCAGACGTGGCTATTATGTTTTCATCTTTGACTCTCCTAAGGATTGTCACCTTATCTTCTGAAATGGTCCCTACTTCATGGGTCCTCAGGTTCTCTACTTGAACAAGTGGACCCCCTATTTTGATCCCTCTCTAGATGTTCTGTTTGCTGTTCCGGTTTGGGTTAGACTCCCTCACCTTCCCTTACACTGTTGGAATTATGATTCCCTGGAAGCAATAGGGAACATGCTTGGTAAATACATTGATAATGCTGTCCGGAAAGACCAATTTTCATGTGCAAGGATTTGTGTAGAGGTTGATTTGGATATTGGTCTACCAAAGGCGACCAACTTAATTGTCATTGAGTGGTCACATATCCAGGAATTGGATTATGAACAAATCCCTTTTAAGTGTAGGTTCTGTCATGGGTACGGCCATTTTGCTCGCAACTGTAAGAAAAAGTCAAAAAATGAAATTGAACAAGTGAAAGATGCCTAGTGGACCCAAGTTCAGAAAGCAGGAACCTCTCAGGGACCTAGAAAGAAGGGTAAGGAAAAATCTGGGTCTGGGGTCTCTACTATTGGGGAAACACCTTCTCAGGATGTGGAAACCTCCATTGGACATTCTAATCAGTTCGCTGTTCTCATTCCTTCCAAAGTTCTTGAAGAAGGCGAATTCCAACAAATTGATGGGCTTGGGATGGAAAATGAAGGCATAGTCCCCCCAGAGCTTGCTAGTCCTCTTCTCTCAAATCCTACCAAGGATGGAGATGTCCCTCTTAGGGATAGCTCTCCTCCTTCTTATGCCTATATAGCTCGTAAAAATTCACTGTCAGCTCCAGTTCTTCAGATGAAGAATCTATTGAGTTCTCCAAAAAGACTGGTAGAAAGACTAAGAAGGAAATCCATGAAGAAGAGGCAGAGAGACTTAAAATGCAAGGAAGTCAATCCACCATAGAAATGTCTTATGCGTGGAATAAGCAAACCAGACCATTAAAGGGAGTAGCAACTCCCTCTAATCAGGGTAAGTAATGCAGTTTGTCTCTTGGAACTGCAGGGGATTGGGGAACCCATCCAAAGCACAAGTAGTCAAAGATATATTGAAAATGGTCCCTTCAAAAATTCTCTTGCTCCAAGAGACCAAAATTGAGGAGGAAGGTCTTCTTCTCCTTAGCAAAAACAAATGGAGTTTCACCTCGGGAAAAGCGGTCAGTGCTAGATGCACTTGTGGAGGATTAGCCATTTTATGGAGTGTTGAGAATTTTCAATTGTTAAATTTTCATGCCACTCAGAACTGGATTTTTACAGAGCTCCTTCACTTTGCCAGTAAGATCTCTGTCGCCCTTGTTAACCTTTACGTGGCTGTTAATTATGTTGAAAAACATGTTTGTTGGAGGATGCTATCCGAGTTCCTCAATTCTTTCTATCCTAACAAAATAGTAATAGTAGGCGATTTAAATATCACATTTGCTCCAAATGAAAAAAAGGTGGTCTGAGAGGCAAGGATTTTATGCACGATTTAGCTGAGGAATTGATTCAAGCTTGGTGTTTGATAGATTTGAAACCCAAGCAGGGCCGCTTTACGTGGTAAAATAACAGGGTGGGTGTTGCTAGTATTTCGACTAGACTCGACCGGTTCCTTGTTCACAGTTCTTTAATTGATGAAAAATTCATCATATCTACAAATTTTTTGCCCAAGTTTACTTCAGATCACCACCCAGTCATTCTGTTGTTTGAAAAGGAAGAGGAATTAGGGCCTATTCCATTCGAATTCATCCCACTCTGGTTAGAGAGAGTTGGGTTTATGGATGTTGTTTCCTAGGCATGGTCCCAATATGTAGCTAGCTCTCCCAGTTTTGTCTGGCAGCAGAAACTGAAGAACACCAAACAAGCGTTCAAGAATTGGGTCAAGACTCCTCTCCCCACCCCAACGTCTAACAGGATAGACAGAGTTTCTGAATTAGCATCTCTTCAATTCAGTATGGAAGATAAAGACATTTCCTCTTTGCTTCTTTCTCTGGAGAAATTGGCCCAGTACAACGCTTCTCTTTCTTTTAGAAATGAAGAAGAAAATCTCAGGCTAAAATCTCGTTGTCTCTGGCTGAAGTCTGGTGATTGGAATAATGCTTATTTTCATTGCCAATGCAGGATTTGCCTCTCCAATAATCATATCTCAGAAATCTCCTTTGAATATAGTGTTATTATTACAAGACATGACCATTTAAAACAGTTTGCTTGTAAGCATTTTCAGCTTCTCCTTCAGGATGACGGTAATTCAGATGAGGAAGTTGCTGTTGAATACTTGGAGAACATACCTTCTCTAGTAAGTTCAGCGGAAAATTGTGTTCTAATGAAACCCTTTTCTGAGTTGGAAATTGTTGAGGTTATTTGGGCTATGGAGTCAGACAAGGCTCCTGGGTCGGACTGATTCTCCTTCCATTTTTATAAAGTCTATTGGCCCATTATTAAAATAGATTTATCTCTAATGGTGTCCACATTTCAAAGAAAAGGAAAGGTGGGTGGATGCACAAATTCCACATTTCTAGCTCTCATCCCTAAGGAAGTTAATCCTTCTTCCTTTGATAGGTTTCGCCCGATTTTGTTGTGCAACGCTTCTTACAAGATACTAGCTAAACTCTTAGCCAACAGGTTTAAGCTTCTGCTTGGAAAACTGATCTCTCCTCTCCAAGGGGGATTTGTTAAAGGTAGACATCTGGTGGATAATGTTATCCAAGTTCAGGAATGTCAAAACCCCAAATTTTCACAAGAATTTAAAATTTTGAGAAACAAATGCTAAAACTTGCGGTTTACTAATAGCTAAAGGTTAGCAATAAAAGAAACAATCAAGTGATTAGTATTACAAAATCTCAATTATGTTAACTCAGTAGTTCTCTTTTGTAACAAGATTAAGGTTTACTTGCGTATTGTTTTATTCCAGTTTACTGATGAGTTTCTTCATGTCAAGTAGGTGGAATCTAACTTTTGAATCCGGGGCTTACTTAGCATTTATGCTAACGCAGAATATTACTGGTTCTTACAGGTTTACAGGTATGATCGAACGAGTAACATTTTAAAATTCATAAAGTATCCAGCAGTGTTTTATTTGCAATTATAAAGCTTAGTAATTAAGCTACTAAATTCCAAACAACTTCCGCGAGGTAAAACCATTTGGCTTCCTTCAGTTTTTCTTGTAACAAAGTTCAGATGTACTAGCGACAATAATATATGTTTTGTGGCTCTAAAATTATAATCTCAGTCGCAAAGCAACTTCTACTTTAGTCTGCATAACTTGCAATGTTATAATGATTGCTTTGTCAGTATGTATACATTAACATATTATCTTATATGTGTAACAACTGTTCGACATTTATTTTCTGCGAGGAAACTTACAGCCTGTAAACTTTTGACAGTATAAGTTTGATTTGTACAAACAAAAACCATAATTCCTTCTCACATGATATCATTGTTTTCCTATACTTTAACTTCATGTCGAACCATGTGGTTCTAATAATTCTAGACTCAAGTAGGATCATTCCTATTCAATTTCTTATTTTTCTGTAATACTCCTCTTGTATTAAGTTACTGTCTACAAAACAGTTTTACTGAGATTGATGCTTTCGAAAAAGGTCGAATTTCTAGTTATTTTGTACAATTCTATATCCATTTTACTAACCAATAGACATGGTGAATCATTAGCAAATACCAAGTTGAGTCACAGCCAAAATCCATCAAAGTTTCGTCGCTCTGGACTATGTAAAAGAATTTCATAAAAGTGTTCTTACAATACACTTTGTCAACTTTATAGTTTTGCTACCATTTGATTTATTAGTTCTTATATGACTTATAGACATGCATAATTTATTTTGTTTATTAGACATTCAAGTCTATAATTAGTTAAAAGTCATAAACAAGTTTAAAAATAGAGTTTATGATTTTACAAATACTACGTTATGCCAATTTATAAATGTTATAACTTGGAATACGTTTTTCAAGAGATTATCCACGTATAGTCTATAATGTTCTACATAAGAAAACTCTAGTTGTTCAGTGGTTATAAACCTTTAACTTAAGCTCTCCCATATAACATATGACCTCTATCCATATCAAGGTCAACGTTTAAAGAAAAGAGTTACTATCATCCATATCGTATTAGTGATGTTACAATATAGTAGACATATGGTTAATGATGAAATAAGTTTCTATGCATGAACGAATTCGGGCATTAAGCAAAGTTTAAAGGTGACACTTCCTTGCTAGGTCAACATAAATCATAACGTTGATATTCTAACACTGAACTAGCATATGATGAGCGGTGTATTCGATTTACAAAGCAATAATTTGGTTTATGATATAGTTTACACATCATTTCAATGATTAAATAATTGGTTATTATTGTATGCAGGCAACTATAGAAACAATCCACTGCATGGATTGAATTATCGCGACCACGTGTTCTTCTCCTGGCCAAGTGTTGGAGATATAAGAATCATTGTAACCCTAACCCTTTTCATTTCTCCTCCGCAGTTCACGCTGGCCCTTGAAGCTGCTCTGCTTGGCTTTCATGGTAGCCGTAATCTCTCCTTCGTTCCAGTTGTCCTGAGTCCTGGATTAGCGTTGCCTTTGCCTCCGGTATTTTATTTTAAAGCCATTCTTAGTGGCTGTGAGTTCTCACTCTGCAAGTTTTGTTTAGTTTATTGTTTCCCTTGGCTCGCTATCTGCTCAAACTTCCTGTCGTCGTCCTCATGGCTCACCGTTACGTGAGGTTCAGTCTTTACAGGCTGTTGGGTCTATATTTTGCAAAAGTCTGTTAGTGATAGTAAAATCCACGAGACTGTTCAACGTTTCAAAAACATAGGTAAAATTTGTTTTTTAGTGTTCATTTAACTTGCAGCAGGTGTTTTTGCTGTTACGATAGTATAAACAATTCTTAGTTTATTTATTTTCTGACCCTTGTCTTTGAAACTCCTTGCAGGGGACTTGCGACTACGTACCTTCATAGTGGAGGAAGTATGCAGACGGTCTTCGAATGTCGTGGCTCATGGCTTAATACGGGTAAGCCCTGTGGTCAATATGTTGGGTTTTACCCTACTTGTATCAGAGTGGCCATTTGGAATAACCCGGAGTTGGGGAAGTTTTCCTAGGCTCGCCATAAGTTATGCGGTCTCTTTTATAGGTCGTTGTTAATTTACCAAGTTTCAAACCCTCGCTAGTCGATGGGTAAAATCGGTCTTAAACTGAGCAATGTAAATAGTTTTGTTTTGATGTTTAGCTATACAGCTTGTTTAAAATATTAATAATAGTTCTCTTGTAAAGACAGTTCTGTCTTCAAGCTTGTCTCGATTTATCGAAATGCTTAACATTATGCTCTATGTACTCTGGGTTTTTACCCTTCTCGACTGTAAGCGAAGTTTTGTGCTCTACTTTAAGTACTCTATAAAAGTCAATTATTAATGTTTTAAAGACTGATACATACAGTCATAGTTTAGTTATAAATCTTATTCATTTTTGCTCAGAGTTACGAGCTAGGGTTTATCCTGTGGAAACCCTCGTTTTAAAACAAATTATTCTACTTAATTTTTAACAAATTCTATTACTTTTTTAGTTTGACTGTTAACTAGTGTTACATTGTGTTGTGGAAATTTCCAGTTTATAATAATTACCAATGTCTTTATCTTTGTCCTTAAAGGACTATAAGTAATTTATAATAATTTGGTTGTTTAATGGTTACATAATCCAATTAATTTGGTTTATAACTTCAATGCATTACATTTGTAATTATAGTATATATAAGGGTTTCAACCATGTCATTCACTTTTACAGATACACCCTGTTTGTAAAAATAAAAAGGAACAGTTCTTTTTATAAGTATACATTTTGTATATGTTGTTCATTATTGTATTTTATCTCTGTGTAATGAATTTAATTTGTTCTTTTAATGATAAAAAAGAACTAAGCTTATTGTTTATCCTAGGTTACTACTGTAATGGATTTGCATATAAAAGAATACTGGTAGATTTCTGCTCAGAAATATGAGCTATGGTTTTTACCCTATTTAACTTTTATAATGATAATTTATGTATTGTTATTTCATTAAGTTCAATTACTATCAAAATATTTTAAGATTATTTTAATGGCTCAAAGAATTCCAGGTTAGGGTTTATGGAAAATAATCTTTGTTTTCTTTCTTTAAAGATTTCTTCAGTTTGTTAAAAGAATTATTAATTTATAAACGATACTGTTTATGTTAATATTATTATCTGTGAATTTACTATATTTTATTAAGTACTTATTTGCACATATACTTTATTAATAAAGACTGAGAATAGTCTATAATAGTTTAGTTTGTTCAATAGGATTATTTCTGTAAGCTTGATAAAAAGAAATGAGGATTTTCAACCCTGTCATTACTCCTTTGCATATATAATTTGTCTGTAAAAGTTAAAGGACAGTTCCTCGTTAATAATACTTAAAGCATAGGTTACTAAACTCTATCTAGGGTTTGAATAGTTGTAGGATAAGTTAGCTATTAATATTAGTAAAAGATATAACTAACAGAACCCTACTTAAAACCCTTACTTAACATAAATAAATAAGCATTATAACTGAGACATTTCTATTTCCTCTATTTCATGTTAGATGTATAGTTTGTAAAAGAAAGTACCTTGTAAAAGAATAACTTACCTACTTGAACACATTACTATTAGTAAAGTAATATGACTTTTCTTTTTCTAGCATTCTTAAAACACAGTCTGGTTTTAACAATAACCTAACTAAACAGATTCATATTCTTTTCTGGAAGCAACTATCTACAGAAAGAAAAGATTCCAACACTCTGAAAAAACATAAGTAACTCTATTCATTTCATATTCCTATCATATCTTCATCCATTTTAAACACACTACCTGTGCTAGAGTACGATTTGGATTATTCCAGACGGGGAAAAACACAGGTAGGATTATTTTCATCAATTACAGATTCAATATTAAAATATCTAAAGGGTTACTAGCTCTATCAGTTCACCACAAAACATGTAATCAATCATCAATCATTCATTCTCAGATATAAACTTTTAACACAGCAAATAAAAGACTGTAGAACTTGTTTTAAAGCTGGATGACAACAACGTCGGGAGGCCGTTCCTCCCTACCAACTCCTGGAGAGCACTCAAACAACGTCTTCTCAGGACCCCCGGGCCTGTTCATGGTCTCCTTGGCTGAGAACTGGTGGAGCAAGAAACAAAATACTGGTCCAATGACTCAATACTAACTCTACACTCAGCAGCAAGATCCTTCAGCTGAAAAGTTGTACTAGATCACTTTCTGCAGTTTACCCCTCAAACACCTTCCACAAATTCCCTTCCTAATGAAATCCTTTGAAGTACATTCACCTGAATGATTCTCTTCTTGGAATGAGCAGCCTCAGCTCTCTTCAATGGGAATTTTTATTAAGAATGCCTAGGTCTTTTTTGGGTCAGTTGTCATTAATTGAGCCACCTGCTCTGATCCCACTTTCTTGGGGGATCATGTCCCCAAATGTAGGGAGGTTGCCACCTGCAACATTGGAAGTGTTTGAGGATGCTGCCACTTGTCTATTTTCTCTCCACCCAGTCTCCTCCACAAACTTGACCAGTAACACTCTTTTTAACAGCTCTCCCAAGTTGTTCTCTCCACTTTTATTTATTTATAATTAAAATATTCAGAATTACATTCAATATCCATGACTCTGATGAGTCATCATTTACAACTTAGCATAAAATTTAACATAATGTCTTGGAATAAAATCAACTAAGATAATATTATTTTGCAAAATTGGGGCATGTGATAAGGAAGCCCTTCATTCAAGCTCTCAAAGGGAGGAGAAAGGTATGTTAATTAAGCTAGATATGAAGAATGCTTTCGATAGAGTTAAGCTCCCCTTTCTCTATGATGTCTTGCTCTCCTTTGGGTTTAGTCCAAAATTGTAAATCTGATCAAAGCATGTACTAATGGGCCTTGGATCGCGCCATTAGTCAATGGTAGACCTTCTAATTTTTTCAAAGCTTCCAGAGGTCTTCGCCAAGGCTTCCCGATGTCTCCCTTCTTATATATCTTGATGGCAGAAGCTCTTAGTAGAAAACTTGTAGTGGAAAAGGAAGCTGGTTATATTCTAGGTATCAGAATTGCAAGGGGTGTGGACCCAATCAATCATGCCCTTTTTGATGATGACTCCCTTCTTCTCGGTGGGGCCTCCATGAAGATAGCTAAGGCTTTTGATGAAGTTCTCACATTTTTTTGTCAAATCTCAGGTGCATTGATAAACAAAAGCAAGAGTGCTGTATATGGATGGAATGTTGACCAAATTACAATCTTTCAAATTTTAGAATTCTTGGGTTTCCTAGGCTTCGACAAGTGGGAAATGATTAAGTATTTGGGTCTTCCCTTAACCCTTGGGTCTTCCCCCCCCCTCTCTGGTTGGATGTTATTGCCAAATTAAAAGATAAAATCAATTCTTGGGGAGGTCATTGGCTAAGTATGGCTGGTAAATTGATCTTGGTAAAGGTTGGTCTATCAGCTTTTCCTACTTCCTAATCTTCCTTGATGTTGGCTCCTAAAAGTATTTTGGCCCAGATCTCTAAAATTATGCAATATTTCCTCTGGTCTGGTGGTAAAGGCTATCAAAATAAGTTGCATTTGGTTAGATGGGAAGTCCTTATGTGTCCATTTTCAGTTGGTGGCCTTCAGATCCGGGATCCTGGACTCGCTAATCTAGCTTTGAGTGGCAATCTGCTTTGGCAGCTCTTTGAGGATAAAAATCACCTAGTTAGCAAAATTTTCCATATGAAGTATATTAAGGGTGTCTCTCTGATATCTATTACTTCTGCCAACACTCCTCCGGGCACTGCAATCTGGAACTCTTGCATGAAAAGTATTGAATTCTTTACCCAATAGCTTTTCAGAATTCCTGGAAATGGGAAAAATATCCTTATTTGGGAGGAAAAAATATCTGGTAATCCTCCTCTTTCCTCTGTTCTTCCGCTATCAGATATTTTGACTTGGGAAATATACAAAGGATTCATTCAATTGGCTGATATCTGTAGTTGGGATGGTTCTGGTAACTAGACTAGTTGGTCAATTCCATATCTTCCTGTTGGCTTAATTCCCCCAAAAAAATTTCTGCTTATTTCTCTTTTAGGTCTTGCTCCTATCCACATCTCTCAGAGGGATAGATGGGGTTGGGGCTAGGATGGTATTTATATAGCTGCTAAAGGTTTTAATTCTCTGCTTCCTCCCCTTAGCTCTTCTTTTCCTCCTGCGATCAAGAAAATAGTGTGGTTTTCTCTCTGTCAGCCGAAGGTAAACTTTTTTACGTGGCTTATGTTAAATAAAAATATATTGACAGGTGACTCTCTCTCAAATCGTGGTTTTTTTTGGCCATTCCGATGCTGTTTATGTAAAAATGCAGCAAAGACAGTAGATAATCTTCTAGCAGATTGCGATTTCTCCAGAACTGTTTGGAATTTGGTCCTTCAGGGTATCAATTATCTGTCTTTCCTTCAGCCTTCAGCAACAACACTTCCTTAGTCCTCGACGGCTGCTTTATTCATAGCATGGCATGCTCGGCGTCCATTAAAGTCAAGCTCTGTTATAATGCACTCACATTGGCATTCGGTTTTGAAGTTTACGTGGTGGGATTTTGGTTATCCAGAAATGGATGCATATTCAATGATCAACATCCTAACATTCAGAGCGTGGCTGATTCTTCCATTCGGTGGTTTGAAGAATATTCTGGCTTGAAATCATAGACAATTTCATCCTCAGTGGGATTGTCTCCTTGTTCACCATTTTTTGGAAATAGTTTGAAAAGTATTAAGCCAGTCAGACAATCGCCTTGGAGATTTCGTGGAGATAAGGAGGCTCTCAACAAAATCTGGATGAACTCCTCTTCAGTTGTAATTTTCTTCGATGGAGCTTCAAAAGGGAACCCCGGGGTCTCTAGTGTTGGTGGTCTGGTGTTATCCCCAGACATATTGACCAAGTTTAGATTTTGTTGGGGACTAGGTTCATTGTAAAATAATAAAGCCTAAAGCTATAGCATTTTCATGGTAACTCAGATTGCTAAGGAGAATGGTTATAAGACTGTCCAAATATTTGGTGACTCAAAGCTGCTGATAAAAGTTTTAAATACTGTTGACCGTTTCAATAATTCTGCTCTGAACATTTTACTGTAGAGAATTCAGGTTAGATTGAAAGAATTTGATATGGTTGAATCCTTCTATATTCCTTAGGAGTTAAACTCTATCACTGATGACCTGGCTAATAAAGCCTGCCTTCTTCTGCAAGGGTTTCTAAGCATCAATGGGGCAGCTAGTTATTTTCACTCTATTCCGTAATTGTGTTTCTAAGCAGTTGTAATTTGTATTTCTTGGGAGATTCCCTCTTCTCTGTTAGTCTCTCAGTATAATTTTGTTTATTTGAATAATGTAAATTGGTTGATTGGTATTGCCAAAAAAGACCAGTGTCCTTCTTCAAAATAAAATTAACCATTTTTCTTAAAAATAGAAAATTGTTCCTTTCCACCTTGAAAGGGAATAATGCATTACGCTAGGTCATGAGCTTGGGTAGTGAAACTGTTACTACGTGGGATCATATGACGAATTTGTTTCTTGCTAAATACCAGTACTATTGTAGAACCAGGGATAGAAGAGAATATTTTTTATGATGGTTCAAAGAGAGGATGAGAGTCTTTAGGACTTTGTGGAAGGACTTATGTACAATTTACAATGATCTGGGCATGTTGATATTGGTAGGGATGTTCTGAAAATTATTCTACTTTGAGGGATTAGGGAGGATTGCTTATACATGCTTAATCTACTACGAAAACGAAATATTTCAAAGGAATATTTCAATCATATAGTAGAATTGTTCCAAAGATGTTCCAAAGGACCATCTAAAACTAACATCCATAATCAAGGTGTTTTTACTAGAGCTCAAAAGTCCGCTGATGGTGGAGCTACATGGGATGAAATAGGTAATTTGATTGAATATTTTAAGACTGTCATGATGATTTCTATTTCCTCACAACTAGATATCCTGAGAGCGAAACAAAAGCAGGTTGAGGATCCAGTGTTGGATATATTTTGCCCTAAGTGAAAAGAAAGATATTCCTTAAGGGAATGTCCACGTGACAAGGTTGAAGTATGTAGTCTTTGTGAATTAAACCATGATAATAAACTTTGTCCTTCAATACCACAAATGAAAGAAATGCTCAAGGCATCAAGCGAGAAGGTATAACCAACCTACTTTATTTCCCAAAAGAATCCATGTTCACTAGGGGTTCCATGTATGAATTCGTATCTTTTTATACCTCCTAATACTTGGAATAATGTTTATAATCAGTCTCAATTTTCACAACAAAATCAGAACCCTAATGCTCAATGAAATCCTTGTGCCCAACCTTCTATGTAATATCCTTCCCCTTGGGGACCACGTCCACCCTAGTCAAACCAATCTACCCCTTGGTCTTGGGGATGGAGAGGCTCTTTTCAACGAGATCAGTTTCCTTATCATCCATAGTATCAACATGCACCGTTACAACTTCCTCCAAATGACCCACCAATTAACCCTCCACTATGACTACAACTACCTGTGCAACCTAACCCCAATCCAAATAATAAGGCATTGCAACTAGTTGAAGTATATAATATGCTAACTTATTCTATCACTCTTGTCAAGTGTAATGATTTGCATCTACGATCATGAAGGGTGGTAGAACCTATAGTCATGGAGGATGTTTCATCCCCTATGGTAGATCAATCTGAGGAACAAGATAATTGACCCTCTGATAATCTAAATGATGCAACAATTCCTCATATTGAGAATGTTCAGATTCCTGTTGAAACTGATCATGCCAATGTTATTGTGAAACCACCATATCTTGAACGATTAGCCTTGAGGAAAACAATAAATTAGCCTCATTTTGACCTTTTAGGAGAATTGAAAAGTCTCTACGTTAAAATCCCATTGCAATAGGATCTTGACGATGTGCTAATCTATGCCAAGATAATCAGAGACCTATGTGTAAAGAAACTTAGAAGGAAACCTAAGGTCCCTCTCACAGTTCATGTGATGGGGAAATTATCATAGATAATGTTGGGAAGGACTCCATTGAGTAAATATGATGATCTAGGTAATCCAAATGTTACAATATAAACTAGCCATACCATAATTCATAATGTTTTAGTAGGTTTGAGCATTGCAATAAATGTTGTGACTCTTAAGGATGTCAAAACATTAGGACTTACTAATCTTAGACCAACCCCCACTATACAAGAATTAGTTGATAAGTCCATGATTCGACTAGAAGGAATTCTGGATGATAATGTAATCTCTGTCAATTCATGGGAATACCCTATGGATTTACTTGTGCTACAGCCTAAATCACAATTGGGGGGACATCCGTTGATCATTGGTAGACCATGGTTGGCTACAACTGACACTTACATTAGTTGCAGGTCTGGGTCCATGAAAATTTCTTATGGAACTACGACTAAGAACTTAACCTTATACTCACCAGCTAAGCCCAACATAGAAGATGAAATTTCATTATGGGTTGATATGGAAGAAGAAAGTAATCAGCCTCTTATCACTATAGGGAAGGCCCTTACCTTTAAAATCAAGACTGAGGATGACACTATTTTCAGTTTCATCAGTGAACCTCTAAAGGTGACTCAATGAGCATATCATATCCTAGACAATTTGACGAATTAACCTAATCATGAAGGATTAACTGAGGAGGTCTTAGCTGAAATAGTCAGTGCTAAAATGGTTCCCATGGTTGAAAATTCAAAAAGTATTCCAATTGAAATTGAGTTGGGAAGAAATTTAAATGTCAACCCTAATTTAGTACCTCATGAGCTTGAGCACCTTATGACATTGCTGAAACAACATAAGGAGGATTTTGCATGGGAATATACAGACATGAAGGGGATTCCTTCTAAGCTCTGTACCCACCATATTTATATCAAAAGCGATTGCCACCCTATATGCCGACCCCAATGCAAAATGAATCAAACTTTAAGGGACATAGTGAAGGAGGGACTTAAAAAAAATTTGAACGCAAATTTTATTTATCCTATTTTAGACAGTGAATGGATTTCCCCACTGGTAATAATACCCAAGAAAAATGGCAAGTCGCATATATGTGTGGATTATCGAGATCTTAACAAGGCTACATAAAAATATCGTTTTCCTTTGCCATTTATAGATAAGGTTTTGGATACCCTATCTGGAAAGAAGTTATTTTCTTTTCTGGATGGCTTCAGTGGGTATAATCCGATACAAATTGCCCCTAAAGATCTAGATAAGAGTAGATTTACCTGCCCTGGGGTACCTTTGCATATAGGGTGCTTCCATTTGGATTATGTAATGTGCCAACCACATTTCAACGAGATGTCATTGGAATATTTTATGATATGGTTAATGATTGCATGGAAATTTTTATAGATGATTTTACACCTTATGGCAATATTTTCGATGAAGCTCTGAAGAATTTGGAAAAAATACTAGAGCATTGTAAGCAGACTCATCTTTCTCTAAGCACTGGAAAATTTCATATGATGATGAGTGAGGGTGTGGTTTTAGGACACTTCATATCTGCTACAGGTATCCAAGTTGACCCTATTAAAATAAAGGTAATCTTAAATATCCCTACTCCAAAAATGCAAAGAGATTTATGTAGCTTTTTGGGACATGGTGGTTATTACTGTCATTTCATTGAAAATTCCTCAAAATTAGCATCTCCTCTATTTGCATTATTGAAAATGGATACAAAGTTTACATGGACTAATGGTTGTCAAAATGCTTATGCAGAATTAAAGAAACGACTGTCCACAATCCCTATACTTAGTGGGTCTAATTGGGCCCTACCCTTCCATATCTCCTTAGATGCTTTAGATATCGCAATTGGAGATGTATTGGGACAATAAAAAGATCACAATCCTTATGCTATTTACTACATAAGTAAAAACATTTCTCCTACTGAACTCAATTATACGATGACAAAAAGGGTTTCTTGTTGTCATGTACAAAATCAATAAATTCCGACACTATATTACAAGTTACCCTACTAATGTACATATTGATCACTCAACAATCATATATTTAATGAATAAACATATCACTAATGCTAGGGTGAATATATGGTTATTGGTGGTGTAAGAATTTGATATTACCATTATTGATAGACCAGGTAAGGAGAATGATGTTGCAGATTTCTTATCCCGACTGACTAATAATGATGGCGATTTACCAATTGAGGTTTCTTTTCCCGACGAGAATCTTTTTGCACTTTTAGTTCACTCACCATGGTACGCAGACATTGCCAATTACCTAGCGATGGGAAAGTTAACACCTCATATATCTAAAAGGGAAAGGAGGAAAATCATTCAGTAGAGTGCTCGATATTGTTGGATTGGGGGGTACCTCTTTTATATAGGACCAGATCTTGAGATCAGGTGGTGTGTAAGGGAAGACAAGATCCATAGTATCCTAAAGGATTTCCATGACAAACCCTGTGGAGGATATTTTGTTGATAAAAGAACGAGACATAAGGTGCTGAGTATGGGATATTATTACCCCACTCTTTTCATGATGGAAATAGATATGTGCAGTCATGCAATAGTTTCCAAAGGATGGGAGAACCTCATAGACTGGATGAGATTCCCTTGCAGCCATAGTTGGTCATTGAACCTTTTGAAAGGGGGGCCCTCAATTTATAGGTCCTATTAATCCTCTTTCAAAATAATTTTTTTATATCTTAGTATGTACATAGTATATGACCAAATGGGTTGAGGCCAAGGCTATGATGAAGGCTAATGATCAAGCAGTTTCAAATTTTCTCTATGAGGAAATATTCACTCTCTTTGGGGTACCTAAGTAAATAGTCATAAATGGGGGATCACATTTTACATATCGTAATATCGAGGCCCTCACTCAAAAGTATCACATTCAACACCGGAACTTCACCTTATCACCCGTAGGAAAATGGTCAAGTAGAGAGTACTAATAAAGTTATTGAAGTTATCCTTACTAAGACTATAAAGATTCATTATAGGGACTGTGCTAATAAGTTACCTAAATAAATTTGGGCATATTGGATTACATGGCGCAACACAACATGTTTCTCTATGTATGAGTTGGCGCATGGTAAGAATGTTGCATTTCATGTGGAATTTGAAATTAAAACCCTTAGAACTTCCTCAGAAGCAAACTTGGATTTGACAGAGGCTTAGAAGAATCGATAAATCAGTTAAATGAATTATATGAAAAACATTAAGCTATTGTACATCAAACTTCCATAATCCAACAACATCGCTCTAAATGGCATGACTGATTTATTACAAAGACAATCTTCCAAGAAGTGGATAGGGATATGTTGTATGACGTTAATTTTCCTATGTTGTCATAGCTTAAGTCCTAACTTGATTAGCATTTAATACATTTTCATAATAACAAAATAAAGAGGATCACAGAAAGAAACACAATCACACGGTACTCAACAATTTACCCTGGGAAACCATAAAGGGAAAAACTCAACAAAACTTCCTCAAAATAGATTACCAGTATGAAATTATCAAAGAAAAAAGTCTCATCAAGTGAGAGAACAAAACTTAAGCTTAAGAGCCAAAACACCAAAGACACTGGTCCTCCTCCTTCTCTCTCTCTCCTTCTTTCTCTCTCTTGCGCAATACAAGTGTGAGTGAGTGTGTACAAATGAGGGAGGGTGCCTCCCTATTTATACTAAACTTCCCAACTAACTTTTACCCTAACTTGGACGACCTACCTAAATGGAAGGGCCTACCTACCTAGGTAAACTTCACAATAATAATTATATTCATCTTTTCTGGATGATATTGACCTGACTTACAATTGAGGGTTTACCTCATCAAATTTACACGACCCTTTACATTAGTAACATCTCTCGAAAGAGGAATAATAATAATGTGAAGTACAAGTAGAATATTCTTCAAAGTTACATTATTTCAACACTCCCCCTTAACAAGAAGAATATTCTACTGACAACAACAATAGCTGGTGTGTCTCTAGACAACATCATCAGAAGGAGAGAGGAGGCATCATCAACATCATCTTATACATATATAGATGATCAGAAGTTTTGAAAAACATCATTATCTGCAGCATGGAGTTGGAGCATAAACATATTCAATACATAGTTGAAGTATCGTAATCAACATATTCAGTACAGAGCTGAAGTATCATCACCAACATATTCAGTACAGAGTTGAAGTATCATCATCTACAACATGGAACTAGGGCATCATCATCTGCAACATGGAACTGGAACATCATCAATAGCATGGAGCTGGAGCATCATCATTTGTAGTATGGAACTAGAGCATCATCTATAGTATGGAGCTGGAGCATCATCATCATCTGCTGGAACATCATCATATGTAGCATGGAACTGAATCATCATCTGCAGAATGGGACTGGGGCATCATCACATGAAGTATAGAGCATCGTCATTTGCATAAAACTGATACGTCACCAACATCGATAGCACGAGGCTGCCTCATCAGCATAAGGATGGAATAACAACAACAACAAGAGCTTGGGGAAAGATTATCATCATAAAGCTGGAATGACAACAACAACATGTGACTGGCATAATCAACAACTAAGATGATCCTTCCTTTAGGAATTAAGAGATCATGGACAACACATCTGTGGTACTTAGACAATCCTTCCTTTCAAAATTATGGGATCGTGTCTTTAAGGAGATGCCAATACTAAGCACAACTAACACACACCTACACATGTCGATCCTTCCTTTCGAAATTATGGGATCAAGTCCATCACTGACATCCTAGATGATCCTTCCTTTCAGAATTATAAGATCAATTTCACTTACTAATATATTTGACGATCCTTCTTTTTGATATTATGGGATCAAGTACACTACTAACATTATGGACGATCCTTCCTTTTAGAATTATGGGATCAAGTCCACCACTAACATTCTGGACGATCCTTCCTTTCAGAATTATGGGATCATGGCCACTACTAACATTTTGGGTGATCCTTCCTTTTGAAATTATGGGATCAAGTCCATTACTCATTAGTATTTAAGACGATCCTTCCTTTCAAAATTATGGGATCAAGTCTAAGCATGATTAGTCCTTCTACATCAACATTTAAGATGATCCTTCCTTTCATAATTGTTGGTTTCCTTTCATGGTGGGTGTCTCTGGTTAGATACCAAAATTTCTATTGATGTTGACCTCTTTGCTAGTATCACATGTTTTCCCATGGCTGGGGTCGAACCGACACAGTTCTTTGTTGGGAAGGAGTCGGACAAGAACTTGGCCACACAGATGAAACATAAATATGTTTTGGCCAGAGTTAAGAGGGGATTCAACATAACCTCTATTAATGACCAAGCTATTTGATTTGTGGTAAAGCAACTATCAATTAAGATGTTAAGAAATATGTCATTTAAACGATGTACTGCGGGGGTCATAGCTGTAGCAGAGCCATGTGCTGCGAGAGTACAGATGAACTGGGTTACATTTTTACTTAATGAGTTGTTAGCCAATGCTCTTGATCCCATGACAAAGGTAACCATTCACATATTCTTGTTTATTATTAGTAATATATTTTGTTGCATGGACATAACCATCAAATTACCAAGGTATGGATGTTAATGTTCCCTATCGAGGGACTAGATATTACAATTTGTGGTTCTCTAAAACAAAAATGAAGAAAACAGATAATAATGTTAAATTCTATATGCATGCTGATGCACTACGAGATCACGTTGAGAGGATTCAAAGGCTGAAAGATGCGACTGTTCAGCATTACAAGAATTTTATAAGATTCACTGCAGAGCCTCACCATATTTATATTCAGTTGCATTGGGACCCCCATAACCAATGGTTAATAATGGATTTCCATATGTTTGAAGAATAAATTGATTCCATTTTTAGAGATTGGCCGAAATAATGGAAAGAACCTGTCACATATGACTAATTATCTACCGAAATTGATTCGTGATGGGAAGGTACTCTTGGGACTGAGTCGAGTGGGAAACAAGATGATGATAGTCCACTAAGATCACATCATGGCAGGGATCAAGAGTCCAGTGCCACACTGATAGAACCATATTTAGGGGACAAGCATAAAGATGCAGAGTTGTAGAAGAAATTATGCAAGAAGCAAAAGGATGTTAAAGATACTACCCTTGTCAGTTTGACTAATGATGATTATAACCTCTTGGATGATAGGATGGATAAAGTTGTAGAGGATACTCGACAGAAAGAAAAAGAGAGAACCAATGAGATGTTTAAGAGAGTCTATGACCTGTTGCAAGTCTTGTGTCAAGTTTTCAAGGAAGTTCATGCCGCAGTAAGTAAGAGGGAGTCAACGTAGGAATAGGATGGGTTGTATGATGATTGACCTATTGAGGTAACTACATCAAAGAAGGACCACAAGGTTCAGATAAAACCCTAAGCGGTTGACATGGGTAATCCTGGAATGAATGTTGCAATACATAGTATGGGCTACGTAGGCTTTGACCTATCTATCTTGCCAATGTTCATCTTGCATAATATCTTACATAAGGCAATTGAATAAATTAAGTCCAGAAATTAGTTGGTCTATGATTAGTTAAAGCAAACCAAGAACCAGGTGAAAATTTTGGAGGCTAAGTCAGTGTAACATACCCAGTAGAAGGAGCAATTGCGACAAGATAAGCAATGAATAGAAAATGGTATTGAAGCTGCCTGTCGAGATGTCCTGAAAGTTGAGATTGTACCGAAAATGACCCCTGAGGAAAAAGTAATCAAGTTAGGGGAAGTCATCACTGGATTTCGGTAAAATATTGTGGAGCTAGAGGCTAAGCTTGTTCACAGTACTCTACCTGAAGTAGTGGAACAATGACTGATGGAAGTACGATAATATGTTAAAGAAATTACGAATGCCGACGCTCACTGTACCAAGGATTATGAGGAGGTTTCCTAGGCTTGGGGAGCCTTACTGGAATATGTCAAGCTACAAGATATTACAAATAGATTCACAACAATAGAGAAAATTCTAGATAGTCTGCGGA
Source organism: Pseudotsuga menziesii (assembly GCA_001517045.1). Taxonomy (NCBI): domain Eukaryota; kingdom Viridiplantae; phylum Streptophyta; class Pinopsida; order Pinales; family Pinaceae; genus Pseudotsuga; species Pseudotsuga menziesii. The sequence continues at coordinate 144,231 of LPNX010241008.1, forward strand.
GTTCCTTGAAAACTCCCCCACCAGTCGAGAAGACGAGTAAAGTTATTGAGCATAAAGTATTACAACCACATGTTAACAAATTAAGGATCCAAAACAAAGAAGGAATGATCATTTCGGGGAGCTAAAGATAGAGAATGAATAGGCATATGTGACCATTGGTCTGGTACATGTTGCATTCAAGCAAGCTTTGGCAGTTGCTGAAGTGCAAAGTTCTGAACACATTAGTTTTGAAGTTGTTGAAGAAGTCTCTAAGATGAAAGAAGATGTGCAACGACAGTTCGAGGAAGTGAATAAAGTCTACCAAAATTTTCGATCGAAGTTAAACATACCAGTGCTTTCAGTATGAAGCGGCTCAAGACGAGCCAGATGTGGGTGCTGAGGGCCTATTGGCCCTAGGCATGTTTTGGTTAATTTGGGTACCCATTTTGAATTTTTGGCCAAAGTGTGAACGTAACTATGATGAAATGGTCAAGGAAGCGATCCATTTCAAAGTTTTAGGAAAAGATTGAGGAAGACTAACCGTTTTGATGAAGTCCAACCAAAAGGTTGGTTAGTTGGTTAGAATGTTTGTACACTTACATTTATGGTATCAGGTAGTGGGTGTGGATTATAAAAATGACCATTAGAGCATATAAATATGTAATGAGCCGGGATCTTTGGTGTTATCCCATTTTTTAGAGAAGATTAAATTGTTTTGTAATTGTTATGATGAAACTTAAGCTGAGTCGCAAAGTATGGGATCGATATGGAGGTTGTGTGTGTAGATATGATGTAATGGGGATATTGAGAAATTTTTGTAGGTTGTGTGCACAGACTTAAAGCGTTTGAGCTGTCACTCTTATTAATAAACGAGCACTTTTGTGGTTTTTCCCATCTTGGGTTTCCAAGTTAAATCCCGGTTTCTATTGTGTTTGATGTGTTTATGCAATGGTTTATTGATCTTTATCAATGCATGAATGAATAATTATGGATGAATAAGTGAATGAATTGACACAGTACTGGTTAATTATATTGTTATGAATATGGTTAATGTCGTGGATATTCCTTTGTGTTGTTGTCACAATTTCTAATTTATCGGAGTAAATTCCATCGATGTTTGGTATGGCGAAGCTCCCCTTCACCACTGTATAAAATTGGTTCCTGCATCTCCCATAGGTACCTTAGGTGAGACCTCATCTTCCCTACAGGTGTTTTCAAAAGGGATAAAACCATTTCGAGTTGGTATCTTGGGTTTTGTTGGTATGATGTGGTATGAACCTGGGTTAGTTTAAGAGTATTCTAACAATTTGGTTACAGAGGTTCATGGAGGAATTGGGTAAGAATCAAAAGAATAATAGGTTTTACAGTGAAAACCATAGTGTTATTCATGTTGCAAAGAACTCAACCTTCCATTCTAAGCCTAAACATATACAACTCAAGTACCATTTCATATGATCTATTCTAGAAGATGAACAATTGAAGTTGGAAAAGATACATACTAGCCAAAATCCCGCAAACATGTTGACAAAGGTAGTAACAGGAGAGAAACTGAGTTCTTGCTCGGTTTTAATTGGCCTTCAAGCATGAAGGTAAAGATGAGAAACTTTCCAGGTCCAAGGTTTGGAGCATAGTCTAACAAGTTTAAAAGCGGTGGAGTTGTTGTGATCAATCTCAAAGTGTGACATTATTGGTTGTGGAGCCTGATCTTCCTGATTCATATATCTTATTATTCAATCGTGCTTGTACCCCAATTTTATTGTACACTCGTCCCAACGGGGGGCATCACCCCTCTTTGGTGTTTTGGGGAGAATCATGTGAAAGAAATTTTTGGGTTGTTTGTTGGCCAACCGTTTATGGGCCCATAGTTTTGGGTAGTCCGTTGTATTTTCCCATAGTAATCCCTCTATACAAGAAAAAAATGTAATAAGGTTGTGTACTGTGAAAACAACCTTTGTGATTGTGTGAGAGAGTGAAGAGCAAGTGTAACAAATGTGTTGTAGGTTGTATCCCTTCATTTTGTTGGACGATATAATAAAAAGGATTGGTAATTTCTGTGTGGATGTAGCCCATCTTTGGTGAACCACATTATATTGGTGTCTTTCTTTTAATCTATTTATGTTTTTTTTATATTTGCATCTTGTTTATTGTTTTTTCTTTGCGATCCTTTTTTTCTAACACTTTATAGGCCTTAAATAGTATCGCTTATGAGTTTTGTGTTCATTTTGATACACATCTTCTTGTAAATATTAATTCTCATATTCATTCCGAGTTAGGTGAATTGTATCATTTTCATCATGTATCGATAAAATATCTTCAGGTGGTCCTATGTATTTTCATATGGAGGAAAGGATACAAGTTGATTGTTATTGTTATTGTTATTTTCTCTAACAGGGGGTTGTAAAGGAGGATCTTCATTTCTCCTTTCTCTATTTAAAATATGATGGTTAAAAGGTATTCTATATTGATTTAGATTTCTCTGACCAAAAGGTATTCAGCTTATTTGACAAGCCTCTAAGTATCCCTAACATTTCCTTAATTTAGTCATCTTTATTTTATTTTTATTATTATTATAGGTATATACCAACCTCATCCTTAGGCTTCTTTTTGCCAATATCTTGTTTTTGTTTCAACTTACTTGAGGCTGTCATGCCACCTTCTACATCTACAACATCATATTTCTCATACTTAAAGAGTTGTAAACCATATTTTTCTCAAAATCATGGAAAATTCATAATCATAATCCCATGTATAAGTGATCTTAGCAGCTGCTTGTGAAGGTTTAATGTTATGAGGGATATTTATTGTAAATCTTGTTTAATATCTTGTTGAATTCCCCAGTTGTTTCTCCATTCTTCTTTCTTAATGCAACAAATTCAATAAGGTAATACAAGTGGTCCCTCTTTTCCACCGATTGCCTCATAAAATCTAGTTCTAAGGTAGGCCATGAGTTTAAGGAATTTACAGGTAAAGATCTGAACCATTTCCTCACCTCACCTTCTAAGGTTTGGACAAACAACCTCATGAGAACATCATCTTCATTTATGTAAAGTGAAATATTGGAACATAGCCATATGTTCTTTAGTTGTTGTTTCTTTCTCTCCATTACATTTTGGAAAAATATTCAAGTAGTTATCAAGCAGGTCATGGATATTGTTTGCAATATTTAAAGGGCCATACCTGGTAGCTACCCATGGGTTCACAGTTGGGGGTGGAGGTGGTCCTCCTCCTCCTCTTCCATTCATATCTAAATGTTGTAGGATTGTATGATGAGCTTGAAGTGTAATAGGATTTATTTGAGGTTGAACTTTAGGATGCTCAGGGAAAGAATCACTAGTAGAAGGTGACAAGGAAGAAAAAGTAGGCTCTAAAACTAGATTTAAAGGAGTTATAGGAGTAGGTCTAGGATTTTCTTGATTATTTAATTCTTCAAAAATTTATTTATTTTTGAAAGCAAAAGGACTAGGATGAGGATTTATTTGAGGAATACCTTTGTCCTAAAAGCTTTGAGTTGTACATAGGTTTCTCCATTGAGTTCTTGATTCAAGAAGACTCCATAATTCTTTTGATTGTGGATTATCTTTGGTATGCCTACTACCAAAAGCTAGTTTGTCACAGTGGAGTCACCGGGTGAAACAACTTCAACTGAACTCGTTTGATTCACTTTCACCATGCGAGAATTTGATCTTCAATAGTGTCACACTCGAGGAAAATTTCTTCAATTCCATCCTTAACAATGCCACCATTTTTTATGTTAGTCCCTGATATATCCTAGGTCAAAGATAGCATATGCCAGGGCATGATGAGGCTCAAATTTTAGAAATATTAGAGCTAAATATTTAATGAATCTGATGCATAGTATTCTTTCTTGTAATATGTGGTAAAAAATGGATTATGAACAGTTTTTAATGTGTAAAATGGTTTTAGAGGAAGTTTACAGAGTGTAACAACAATTCTGAAGGAAAATGAAGGTGAATTTAACCGATGAAAATGAAGAAAAGTACAAGAGGCACTTGCATGGTGAATTTATGGAACTTAAAATACAATATGAACATACTAATATTTAATACAAAGAATTCAATAGTTCTTAAACAAAATGAAAGAAAAATCATGAGTTTCTCTATGGACTTTAAGGCAACAAAACATTTATGGAAACAATAATAGCATAAAAATTCAGATACCACTCTATCCCATAAAGCTTCAAAACTAAACAAAGGACAAACAAATATTTGAAATATCTAACATTAATTTTGACATTCATCCACACAAAGCATCACTAATATTGTATGAAGTTGAATTTGCTACTCAAAATTTATTCATCATCTCATGAGATATGACATGGACATGAACACATGATAACAATGGATAAAAAATACAAAGGATAACCTCTCTGTATCACTCTGTAACCTTAATATTAGGCAAGGACATTACAATACAAAATATCTCATCAACTCAACAATCAAATAGACTACATCTACACTAAATTGCCAACCTTTTACATATGAATTCGAGTTACAATATATAAACCTTTTGGGGCAACAAAATTTAGTATGACTCTAACTCATTGGTAACAATATTTTGAATTGTTACTTTTTACATTTTTCCTTTTATATTAGGCTTTAAAAAACCTTTGTCCTTTAAATTTTCTTCCTGGCTACGCCTTTCATCTTTCCTTTATCTCATGAAGTATGCCTTCTCATGTGTACTTGAGTTTGAATGACTAAATGACTTGGAGGTATGGAAGCTTGGCTCATTCGATGCATCATATTTATATTTTCATGACGTCTAGGTAGAATAAAAGTCAATTGAGCTGGTTCACTTGTGAACTGTTGGGGTATCCGAGGCATTCTCTCTCTGCTAGGATGTTGTGTTGCACTTGAAGTTTGGCTTACTATTTTCGATTTAGGTGGAAATAATACTCTATGGTAGTTAGCTACAACTTGCCAATCCTTCCCCATGGGTATATGATGAGCTTTCAGATTCTCCAAGTCTATCCCTGCTTCAGTATACCTTGCATAAGACAATGGAAATGACTCCTTAAGTATGGTCCTGAAATTTATCCATATCTGGAAATTAGGCTCCATACTTTCTATTATTTGGTCATTAGTGATCCATCCCTCCAAAATATCCACTTGAGGGATTTGATTCCTATCCTAGTTTAATTTGGATTGGTATTCTTCTTTTGAATATAACTCCCCATTTCCATCTCAAGGATATGGAATTCCTAACCTTGTTACTCCATTAAAGAGGATTTTTATAGATTCTACGCCATCTGATAATACTCTTATATGACTCTATGTTATGAGCAATAAGGTTTTCTTTAGCACCATTTTCTTAGCTATTTTGATGAGCTAGGTCCTGTTTGGGATTTGTAATTCCTCCACCTGCCTCTTGATACTACTATTCAGATAATCAATTATTTTTTATCTTTCTCTAGCATCTTCATCAACTATATCTCTACCCTTTTGGATTCCTCTTTTGTTGATTTGTAAATTTCCAATTCATTTTGTATCACATCATAATAATCCTTATTTACCTAAGAATAGTTGAGATATTTTGTTCCATAATGACTGGGTTGTTCTTCTGATTAACTTCTCACCTTGGGTTTCTAATTCAATGTTTTAATCTAGCTCTTCATCTCATTTATCTCTTTTTCCAAATATTTAATTTCATCATATTTATTATCGACCTCTCCTTCTAACTCCAAAATTTTCCCATCCTTTTTATTTACCTCAACTTCCAAATCCTGAATATTCTTATCTTTGTCATCATGTTGTTCAATAAGGGTTTGAGGTGTTTGCTTAATTGGAACATATTAATCCATTACATCAATAATTTCCTTATCCACTAGATGCTTCTCATGTTCTGATTTATTCTGCTCAACATTTTCTATAGGATTAATTTCTTCTTGTGTCTCTGCAACTGGTGTTTTGGAAGGGGTACTTCTTCTTTTGGGAGCTCTACTTCTTCTTCTTTTTCTACTAGAGCTTGCATGGTATCCTAAGGCCATGTTATGGATCTTTTCTCTTAGGGATCCTGCTCTGACTGATCAACTTCCATATCTGCAAAATCTTCATCCCCTCTTTTATTCCTAGCAAGCTATTCTGCCACTCTCACTTCTCCTATGACATTTTTCACTTTCTAGACTTGTTCCCATGTGTCTTTATTGGCTATCCTCTCCCATTCTAGTCTAGGTGTACATTCATATGGGGAATGTTTTTTGGCCACTCTCTTGTCTAATATGACCTTATGTGGGTCGTATGATGTATGATCTTATGTGGGTCGTAGGACCGTCTTTTTTTCTTTTTTTTCCAGTCCTAGTTGGATTAAAAACCCCTTCTATGTATTGGAGTGCATTTATTGACTTGACCTGGAAAGGCCCTATATCTCCGAGTAACAAAAATGTTCTTCTTTGTTTGAAATGCTTGAAATGCATTTCATTTGCAATTAACCTCTTCCTAATGTATTCCATAGCCAACATCCTGATTGTTAGGAACTTGGGGAGATTATATGGATTTTCTTCAAATCCACACACCCTAATGACTGTGTGATGTTCATATAGGAACCAATCCCTTACTTTCATATCTCTCCCGAAATGTAGAAGATCCTTCCATTGCTGCATCACCCTAGGAGGGATTTCCCATAGATTACTTCATATGCTACCTTCATTACTGTGTTTGTAAATTCCACAAAGTTTTAATTATCAACCTTCCTCAAGAAAAGGTCATTCCAATTGTATACAAGTTCCTCACTTCCAACATCATCAAATATTCTCAAACCTAGACACTATAACTTTTCATAATTACGAAATACAAACATTTAGAACATAAAGGAGGGGTATATGAAGAGTTCAAGTGATATGAATTCTTCTAATTGTTCATTCATCTCTTGTGCTATGAAACTACACATATTCAACTTTATGGTACCTACTCTTGATATGAGGGTCAAATTAAGGAGGAAACCTATAATGGATTTATCTACCACTTGATCATCTTGGTATCTGAGGATAGTGTAAATGAGTGAGATGGCCTTCCTAAATTTTTTAGAAAAGATTACAATCTCATATGGAGGAGAGGTTTCAGGCATGGAAACCCTTGGTTCTAGATGTTTATATCAGGAAAATCTTGTGGTCTGATGGTTTTAGGTTGTGAAATGATAGGATCATGCTTCTCTCATAAACTTCTTTCATGGATAAAAACTCAGGGATGCAAAGTTTGTTGTAAGGTTTTGGCTTCAATATTATAGAGGATTTTAGATCCATAAGAGGATAAAATTGCTTTATTTATGGGTGAGTAATCAACAACACACCCACTGATGTATTCTGGGAAGTACACAGTGTGAGGACACATGGATCAGTATAGGTCGCTTGCCTATGGTTTTGTAGCTCCAACACTTTCTTTAATTATTGATTATTTAGTCCCACGAGATTCTAAAACCTTATAGTAACCATTCCTGCTCTTCGATTATAGTACTTAGATTTTGCAGAAAAAAATTGTTACTAATAGTGGGAAAGGAAGTGCACAAGGTGTAAATATAGGGGATTTTTTTTTTTGTAATTAAGTACACGCAGGTGATTTGAACTAATGACCTTCCATTTACAACTTTTTATCTCAATTAGTCATTACCAATTTATATAACCCTTGTAGGCATAAATCTTGGGGACTTGCCAGGAATGGCTATGATTGAATTATGCAAGTTCCAACACATGATCATAACTAGTCGTGCAAGATAAAGTGATGGGAAGTTTTCCATAGGTGCGACCACTAGAACAGTATTGGAAAACTAGATTTGTTGGTTAGAAATTCCATAAGAAAACCACTTTTTGTTCGTTAGTGAACCACTTCCATTGTAAGAAAATTAGTTATTATGGGCGAAGTAACCAAACTTTCTTACCTTTTCCAAAAACCATAAATGGTAAGGGTGGTTTGGTGGTATAGAAACCTAACATGTGTGGCTAGGTAGGATGACATGTGTGTTCAAGGACTTGTGGATCCATGTTGTTGGTTGCTAGAGCCAACATGGCCCGATCCACATGGAAAGCAACACCGTATTGTGAGGTCTATGTGGAAGGTTTGGACGTACATGTGAGAGCATGAGAGAATTTCCAGGTGGAGATTATGTTCAAGGATATTCAAATTCATTGCACATGCAGATGATAGTGGGTAGGAACCCTGTAGTGAACGACAGAGATTAATCAAAACAATCAACAAGGGTCATCCCTAACCATTGGCATAGAGGGACTGACAATGTTAGGACATGGAAGTTCAATTGCCATGAATGGACAGGATGTAATGTTAGGATTTGCACGACAAGATCATGACCTTTTGCGGGGATGAAAGAAGGTAGAGGCAGTACATAGAGCACCCTCCTATGAATGGACAAGATTGACTGGCATGATGCCCAAAGATCGATACACACCATTCATCATGAGGATACCCCTCATATTACCACCAAATCTATTTTACATGCTATGAATGGCCCAAATTTAATTTGGGAAGTTACTTGATCAATTTACACTGTTCATAAGGGACCCTCTCATATTACCCATCGATCTACTACAAATTCCATAAATGAAAAAGATATATTGACAAAAGAGGCAAAGTGTGATCCACACCATTTCCAGGGATGTACCCCCAGATAGTTGCGGGGCATGATAAATTCCAAAAATGACTAAGATTCAAAGTGTGAATTGATCCCTATTGTTTGCGGGGAGAATATGCATTCATATAGGTATTATTTGCAGGGAGAATATGCATTCATACAGGTTTTAATTGGAAAGGGAAAATGGAGGTTGGTTGACATCTCAGTAGTTTGGAGGTAATCACGTAGTATTCCACTACCACCTCGAAAACCACTTAAGGTGACATGTTATCATAATTCCACGTCACTAGTATAGAAAATTGCAAAATTTGGGAAAAGTTCATAATGTAGGACAAAAATATGACATTTTTGCAGGGCCATAACTTTTTCACTCAGAAGTCAAATTTGAGTGCGGTTGGCATCATTGGAAATCTAAATCAACAAGGAGTAAACATAAAAGATCACATTTGAAGAAAAAACTTTGGATGTTACTAGAAACAAGACTACACATTGTATTTCATAAACATTCATGAAACAGGAAGGAACTAAGAGTGATTGATGGATCCTTAGCCACAATGCAAGCAATGCATCTTCTATATTTAGAAGGTATAATATGAATTACATAGAAGGGTTATCTAAGCCCTTATTCATAGTAAGTGGTTATCATATACAATTACTGAGGAAACAATGAAAACTAATGAGGGCATGGCACTTAATAGCAATTAAATGATATGCAACCCACAAAGCTAATGGGTGAATCATCCTTGTGGGAAAGTGCATGCATACTTAGAAAAGTTGTAGGACATGAATCAACAACTTATATGCAAGGAAATAGAATAAGCAATGAAAATCCATTCACATAAAATATATCACCAGTGCAATAAGACATTCTAGTATATGAATATCTCATGCGGTTTTAGAAATTAAGCCTCATAATTAAATGAGGCTCAAGGACATTTGATGGACCAAGAAAGGACTTCAGATGGAGTTGGAATGGAATCAATCACAACACTGTTAAGTGCTAAGAATTCCAAGGAAGGTCAATCTGCACTTGGATGGAATTCCTCAAACCAATTGGAGCAGCAAGGAAATATGAATAAAGTGTAATGAAAGACGTGTAATGATAAATAAATCTACACAAGATTGATAAGATTGTTGTTGCTGAATTCGGGAGTGATCTAGTCCATAAGGAAACATTGACAGGCATGGATATTTCTCACCTTACACAAATTTTGTTTAAAGCATAAGGATTGTATGCTTGGAAGGTAGCATGTATAAAGGTTATACATGTGTTTATACACGTGAATTGTTACTTGGTGAGGAAATCAAGTTAATTATCCATTGTGTGTTTGAAAGAGAGACCATGAATTGGATAAACTATGATGTGGAAGAGGAATTCCATGTTGGGATAAAGAATTGGAAAGAGACAATTTATTGTCTCTTCTTTTGCTGTTATAATTATATTTTCCAAGTTTTATACGCATAAAACTAAGGCATAAGAATGCTAGAAATGAAAGATAATAGATAGTTGGAATGCACATACATGAGTGGACATATTGAAAGATGATGCATAGTGCAGGTGAATATGCTTGTGCATACATATGATATTGCATATTGGTAAAAGTGGCATTTTTTACATATGCAATGAACCATTAATGATAATTGTTGTGGTTGATAATGATTATCTAACTAGAGATGGTTGAAACATGGTTGAAGATGTTAATGATGTTGTTGCATGTGGCATGTTTCCTTGTGAAGAAAGGCTAGGAAAATAAATGTATGATCAAGAGGTTGGTGAAAGGATTGTGCAATCCTTTGCAAGGAACCAATTAATCAAGTAACATCAGAGACGTTAATGGTATACATGCAAGTAACGAGTTTAATTATTCTAATTACATAAGCATTTAGAAGGGATTAGGCAAGGATCCATTCAACCATATTTGTAAATAGCATGAATTGCTATGCACATGATGGTTGAATGCATTGATTTAAATGATATTCCACCGAGTAGGGTGTGGTAAAGGTAGGAATCCTTGCACATGTGTGACTATTTAGAATCTAGAATGCATTCATGTGAAATTAAAGAACATGCCATGTGTGTGTTCATTATGAGCTAATAACCAAAGAAAGTGAAGACTTATGGTACTATTGTAGTAGTAAATGTCATGTGAAATAGTCATGGGTAGGCCATAGTGTGGTTGGATATCCAAGTGATATAGTGCTACACGTGTGTCCAATGGTATTACTACTTGTTTTAATGTTATGGACTATAACCTTCTTGCCAACACACAAGAACCATTAAAGGGGGAGGGTTTTCTAAGTGAACTGTAGAATAGTGAAGGGTAATGTTTTCTAGTACGCTTGAGGGATTGTTTAGTGGAGAAAGGGTATATCTTGGTGTTGTGTTTGACACAAGAAGAGGGTGTTCAAATGATTGTAAAAGTATTAGGTATGTGGATGGATGATGTGTTGGGGCATTGGCTTGACCTTCCAAATCATCATGATGGAATACATGACATGGTAATATGGCATTCATGGATCAATGCAAGGGCACATTGAGTGAAATGTGCATGAATAAATTGTTTAAATATGTGATTATGCACATATATGAGGGTACACATGTTATAATGCATTGTGTGGATGCATGCTTGTGCCACATTTCATTAAAATTAATATGCTAATAGATGAAATGATGAATTATATGAAATCATCACTCCACAAAATATAGAGAACATTAAAAACATTATTACTTCTACGTTCAAAGAGAAAATGTGATGTAAGGAAGACTCAGAGGTTAAATGAAAATTATGATGTTATAAAGAGATCATTAACCCTAATATTGAGGATCAAAATTATCTTTCTATCTTAACGAGCTCAAAGAAAAATAAATTAATATTGCCAAAATTAGAATGAACTCGCATGAGCTTCATAGTGAAATTGGACGTTGGGAAATCCATAAAAAGCCTTGGGTTGAAAGGATTTTCCATCTATGAAAGTCTATGAGCGTTGAAGATGAAAATCACTTTCCCTTAGAATGCCATGCATTCATCCATATTAGATCTCAGTTCCAAAATCTTTTCTCTAGCATTGACCTTTCTAACCTTCTAGCTCCTTGAAACTATAGTGAGCTAGGGACACTCCTTTTTAAGATTTTTGAGCATATGAATAGTATTTTAAAGCAAAACAAGTAATCTCTATATTGCCTTCTCTCTTAAGGTCTAATAGACCAAATTCGGTCTTAGTAGATGTTAAAGACCATCATATATATATATATAATGGTTAATTTTGTTATAATTTATTATTTAATTTTAATTATGATAACTTTGTGAATTTTAAATTTATTATTAAATATACAAAAAATATTATTATATTTCGTCAATTAACAATTATTCTAAATAAATTATTATATAATTTTAATTTTTTTTACCAATATATCATTTATTGCATGCACATGAATCTAAACATTCATTGATATTTTCAACCCTCACCTCTTAACTTTACACTAACCCAACATACTTGTCAACTATCATTAATGAGACAATATAGATAAACCCACACTAAATAATACCTCTAACTTAGTGTGACATGTCATATTCTTAGTGTGACATGTTTTTTAAAATAATATTTTCCTTAGGAGGCCCATTTTAAACACCAAATTTTCTCTAATTAACGAGCTGAATATCACCCCTTGTAACCATATGGAGTAAGCTATGTTCATATAGATTAGTATTGGGCTTATTGCATACTTATCTTTTGATTATGAATATATATTCTTCGATTATGACACATGAATCTTTGTTAATGGATCAAATGTTGCTTAAAATGGCCATGACAAGCATGCTTTTGGTTTGATGATTGTAATAAGCATGTGATAAAATTATAAGGGCCTTGAAGGTGATCCAAGGTAGTCCAAAGGAATGGTTGATAATTGCTATCCAAGATAGCCGAAAATAAGACACAATGGCCTCTAAGAGAAAGATATTGCAAAATCAGCTGAAAAGAAGGACATGGGACCTTGTTGAAGAGAAAGAGAACACTAAGGACAATGTTATTCTAAGGGGAAGGGGATTGTAATACCTTGGTTTCGACCCATATAATGTATCTAATCAAATGATGCGAATGATGTAAATACGCTAAGTATGGATTTCTAGTGTGGTTCTCAAGGCCAAGGTCCCACTGGTGAATGACATAAGCATACATAAGGTAAAAATGTATCTATTGGGCCACGTGGTTGGCTTGTCATGATGACTCAAGTTATGTGATGTCAAAATAATGCTAAAAAATATAAAAGGTCCATGCTGGTTGTGTAGAGAAGCAACTAAGAGGGGCTATGATTCCACTAGAGGGGAATAGGAAATGGGTTTAAAATGGGAGAGTAACCCTATGACACCATGTGTCAAGAATAAAACTCACCTAATTTTATCTTGTTCCTTAAAAGAACCAATGCCTTCCCTTGACTTATTTTACTCAATCATTGAATGCTTGAGTAAGGTTGGTGATAAATTCATATCACACGGTTATGAAAGAATGGGGGTGGATCTACCTTTTCTAAACTTGTAAGAGTCCTTCCTAAGAGGATCAAAAGAAATGTCAATTTTCTTGTCAACTATCCTTTTATCTCCATGGGAATCTATCATTTGGGGGAGAGAGAGTATGTTGGAGAAAATGCCCCTCTACCTAGCCCTTTTGGGGCATCCTAAGCACCACAGAGTGGAACCCTTGGTTCCAAGGGCCCTAATATTGACATGTATGGACTAAATGATACCCTCACTGACATGCATGGATTAAATGATGCCCTCCTTCAATTCAACTCAGCTAAGTTCAATGTGAGTTAATGCATCAACCAGTTCACTGCCAAGGCTATATATAGCCTTGTGTACACTAGATGAGTCTCTAGAGTGTCTATATTACATGCATGCACCTATACTCAGTCACATGAGCTTGCATAAAGTTGGAACTATAGTTAGAGTGTCTCCTAGGTCACTTAGGGTAGTGATGGGGTAGTTAACTCACCCTAAGGAGTGTGCATGCTATCATGGGGATATTTTCGCTCTAGTTAAGACTAATTAGGTTTCCTAACTACCTAATTTGAATTTAGGTCTAGGGTGCCTATTTATACCATCTACTTCATTCATTAAATATTGATGAAATAGACCATTCCTTCTTATTATCTATTCCGACCTTTTGTGTGATGATCAATGCTAATATATTTTTTACATGAATGGTTGATTATTGATCTCTTTTCACATTATATTTCTTTAGCATTTGTCTCAAGATCTATATATCTCAAGTTTTATAGAGAGAAGATCCAAGCAGACATACTTCCAAACCAGACCATGCAAGAGGTCATATGAGTATGAGAGGGAGTGAATCCAAGCAAAGACTCAATAATGTATGAGGCAACTTATATAATGGTAACTACGAATGGAGCCATGAATAAAGAAAGAACTAAGAAGATTTTATGTTGCCCTTTACCCTATCCGATTACCGGATTGAGAATGGAACTAAGTTGGATGTAGGTGAACAAAGGTTGGGAATATTGGGACCTTACGTTGCGATTTGGTGCTCATGAGATGCTTGAGAAGCTATGGTTGATTTCTACATGGAACGCTGGAAAGACAAACAATATATTGGACTCTTATTGCACATATTAGTAAGAACTATAAGGGTTAGATTTTCTGAAATAATTGTGGATCAGTGAAGGGAAATTCCTTCCTTGTTTTGTGTCGGGTAGTTGGAGTAAATTGCCATGGCTATGATGGCTGAGTGAGATTTTTGTATAAGCTCTAGATGAGCATTTGGCTATGCATTGAGAGAAAATGGGTTTTGGGGTGGGAGATAACATCTTATAGGTGTCCATCAATCTGGTGGCCTTATATCCCTGCTCAAGGGTGGTATTGATCAAAGTTTGATACCTATGGTTGGGTGGAATATGCCTAATTATGCATGATATGTGTGTACAAATCTTGTTATTTCATCGTGTTTATGTTCATGCACATATATGTATATGCAATTGTATTTCTTGTTGTTGTGGAAGATATTATGGTTTTGTAGGTTCAAAGAGTGGATCAGAGCCCCCCATGGATCTCAAAGGGTTATTACCAAGGTGGTTAGAGATGGTGCAAGAATGTAGTATCAAATTATCTTAAGAAAAGGCAAAAATACCTTTACAACAAAAAAAAATTACATTTAAACTTTGATTAAAGAAAATTACATTTTTTAAATCCAAATATCCATGAAACAAGGAGATAACCAAATCCTTGTCAACCCCCCAAAACATAACTCGAACCTCCAAAGAGATGTTGATTACTCAAAACCCCCAAAGAACATAAGTTCCTTCTTGTGAGGGGTGGCTAAGGAAACCATAATGTGATCCAAGCATTTCAGAAATCTAAAAACAATTGGCCAAGGAGAATAAGCTTTCTTTATTAGAGCACACTTGCTATTTGCTTTGAGGTTATAGTATGTTGGATGAGAAAGAGTTAGAGGGGAGCTCTCATCAAGCACATAACATTTTCCTCCCATTAAACACATATTTACCATAATACAACTGATACCATCCATAATAATTTTGATTACAAATGGTGTGATAAGGTGTACCGATGTCTTATCTTATTTTTTATTGGGTCAAAATTAAAAAAAAATCTGTCATGCAAGTTACAGTTTTACTTTAGTGTTAAGAAATTTGTCTTTTAAATTTTGAATTAATTTTAAAATATTCAAATAATCAAAATTTTAGAAAAGAAATGGTAAAACTTTACCTAACCAAAACATTTATACGGATTCTATCATATATTTAAACTAACCACATAATTTTACAATAACAATTACAAATAAAATTTATGATTATAAATGATAATTTAATGTAAATATTATTATTATTATTAAAGTCAGGCCAACCTAGACACTAATTTAGCGTAAGCTAGGGCTTATTTATGGGGCAAGAGACCTCATATAATTGCTATATACCTAAACTAACCAAACCACATAATTTTACATTTAACAATAGCAACTAATTTATGATTATAAATGGTAAAAATGTAACAATATAATAATAATAAGCTATTTTTAAGATCAAACCAACTAAATACCAATATGGTGTCTTATATAATAAAATCCAATTTGGAAATGTTCAAATTGTTTTTTTAATCCATAAATAGATTCAACACCCTCAAATAATACTTCCATGTCACCCAGATTATACTAATATATGTGGTTCTAAAGTTTTTTTACTGATTTCCAACCAAACTCTAAACAAAACAAGACTAAAAATACATTAAAAAAAAAGGTTAAAAACATAAAAAATTTAGACTATATCCTATAATAATATTTATTTCCAATCCACAGGCCAATTTAATGTTTAAGACTCCTTTGGGACCTTGATGTAACTACCATATTATATATAACCACATTATTTTACGATAACAATACTAACTTATATCTTAAAATTCATAATGGTCAATGGTAAAAGTATAAATAACAATAATAATTTATTTCTAAATTCAAGTCAATAAAAAAACTAATTTGATGTCTAATTACTAAATCTACAATAACATTAAATTATGTATTTCGCCCAAATTTAAATTGATATTGGCCGACATTTACGTGATCTGAAACTTCAAAACCCGGAAAGATGATGGTCTTGACTATTACAAATTCCTATATATCGTCTTCATTTTCATATGCATTCTCATAACATTTTTTCTCTGCAACTGAACGGGGAAGTCTTGAGAACGAAATGGCGGGTATTGATGTGGTGGTCTCTGCAACTGAAGGGGAAAGTTG
>LPNX010241008.1:164823-182347 GCA_001517045.1 Pseudotsuga menziesii
AATAGACTCCAATCCCTTAACTAGAATTAAATTACATATTTTTAGAAAATTCCCTAAAAATAACCAAAAGCAACCAATTTATTTTTAGAAGGTGTTGAAAGGGATCGTCAATTGTGGCGTTGATAGGCACACCTCCTCTCTCTACACACATGAAAAGAATATAACATATAACCAAAATTCTCCTACTTGTTGTTTTCTTTGCATAGCAATGAGTCATGTACTCATAAAGTCACAGGTTCATGGCATCAATGCCCATAGATTCTCTACACCAAGAGAACTTCTCTATACTGAAATTTTTTGTTAATGAGTCTACAACATTCTTTAAGGTGTTAGCCTTATTCAACAACACCTTCTTGTATTTAACCATATCTATTGCAAAGTGACATTGCACATCAATATGCTTTATCTTATCATGATAAGCATGGTTCTTTTCCAGGAAAATTGCATTTTGGGTATGGCAATCTAACCTTACAAATTTTGGTACAAACCCAGTACTTAAACATAGTCTCTGCAACCATACTTCTTCTTTGCTGGTATGTATGACTTCCATGTATTCAAATTCTGTAGTTGAGAATGCAACTACGACCTGTGTCTTTCTCATGCAATTGACAACTCCTTCAAATAGGCTAAACACATACCCACTTGTAGATATTTTGGGATCAAGATCTCTAGCCTAGTTTGAATCAACAAATCCATGTACATCTATTACTCTATATAGTCCAAGTCTTTCTTGGTAGTATATTGCATAATCTGTGGTGCCATGCAAGTATCTGAGACCCTCTTTACAACTTTCCAATGCTCTTTCCATGGATTTGACATATATCTTCTCAAAACTCCCATTGTATGAGTAATGTATGGTCTGGTACAAACCATTGCATACATCAAAATTCCAACTACAATGGCATATGGAACTCATGAAATATCGCCTTCCTCTTCCTATGTACGGGAACACTGCTCTATAGATAAATTTACACCTACAGGAATAGGAACCTTGACCATCTTACTTCCATGCATGTTAAATATCTGTAGCACCATCTCAACATATTTTCTTTGATTTAACCATATCTTCCTGTTTGCATGATCTCTTCTTATCTCCATTCCTAGAATGAAGTTTGCAGCACCGAGATCCTTCCTATCAAATTTGGACGATAGCTGAGACTTCACCTTCTTTATAACATTTTGTTGTTTCCAATCAGAAACATGTCATCGACATACAGTACTATGTTAATGAAGTGATCACCAATATGTTTGGAGTATACACAGTGATCAACCTTGATTCTCACAAACTCCAAACCAAGTACACATGTGTCAAAATTTTAGTACCACATCCTTGGAGATTACTTTAGACCATAAAGGGACTTCTTTGGTTTACATACCAACTCTTTATTTCCCTTTACTGTTAACCCTTTTGGTTTCTTCATGTAGATTTCTTCTTCGAGATCTCCATGTAAGAACGATGTCTTCACATCCATATGCTCTACTTCAAGATAAAAAACAATAGTAATAGAAAGAAGAAATCTAATTGAATTTAATTATGCAAATAAAGAAAATATTTGACCAAAATCAATTCTCTCTACATGAGAATATCCCTTTGATACCAAGTGAGCTTTGTACTTATCCACTTTAACTTCTGCATTCAACTTATTTTTAAACAACCATTTTCTCGCAACGACTTTTATTCCAGCTGGTAACTAGACTAGATCCCATGCTTCATTTTTTTCCAAGGAATCCATTTCTTCAACCATTGCCTTCTTCCAAATATCACTATCCTCTGAATCAACAACTTCCTTCACATTTCTAGGATCATCATCAATAATAGAAAAAGAAAAATGAGAGAAAAAATTAGGAGGGGAATACCTTTCTGCTCTCCTTCTTTCTTGAGATGATCTCCTCAGAAATAGGGTATGAGGTTTTGCTTCTTCTGATTCAACTTCTTATGTTGAGTCAGATTCTTCACCTTCTAGCTCAAACTCTGTTGTCTCTGGTTCCTTTTCCATTGGAGTCACTTCCTATTTGGGGACTTATTTTACCTCTCTGAACACAACATCTAGACTGTAAACAATCTTGTTAGTTATAGGGTTCCAAATCTTATAACCTTAAACATTGTATTTATAGCCAATAAAGATACATTTTTTTGCTTTGTTATCCAACTTGATCCTTTCCTCATTCCGAACATGTACATAAGAATCACAACAAAAAACTTTCATATGGTTAATAGAGGGTTTCTTATGAGTCCATACCTTTTGTGGAGTTTTGTCAACCAATGTTTATGTGGGTGATCAATTTACCAAGTAACATGTTGTATCCACCGCATATGCCCAGAATTCTTGTCCTATCTAAACACTGCTTAACATGCTTCTTTCCTTTTCCATCAATGTCCTAATCATTCTCTTAGAAAATCCATCCTTTTGAGGTGTGCATGGAGTAGTGTAATGTCCCTTTTTCGAAATTTTATTAAAATTACCAATTTTTCACTTTTTCTCCTATTTCGACCTTTGACTAATTTTGATGTCCATGTCTCCATTCATCATAAATTTATCAGAGAGACATTCTTCCATTCAAAATAATTAGTATTACCATGGCATACATCAATATAGTGGGGAAATGGTCATTGTTTGCTCATTAATAATCACTTTTACATATAACCCTTAGATATTTCGACCCAATACTTTATGAGAATGAAGAATATAGAATATTAAATGTATTATAATTAGAAATGGATCAGGATAAGCTCTCCCAAAGATTAAAATAGCTCACCCAAAGCTGAATCCCTCCATGAGAAAGAATATGCAATAAAAATTGGAAATGGTTGAGAGAAAGTGCTGCACTAAAAGGAACCGCGAGTTTCCCTATAGCTTACACCTACAAATACAAAATCCATTAAATATCCATGAAATACCTGAGTGGCCTCTTCAAACAACAACTTGGATGGGAATCTTTCACCCTCAAAATTGGCTAAGGCAAGAAACTCGTCATCCACTAGCTCTCTCAATTCACAAATGCCGATTTCTCAAATGATCAAAAGATCTTCTCTTGGTTGATACCTATATTTCATAATCATCCTTTACCTTCTAAGGTTACCAATCCATCCACAAACTCAATCCGATTTGAATTAGGGTGTGTGCTCAAGATTTTCCATGTGTCCTCCCTTTCCTAGATTTCCATCTTCCCCCAATTTGAGTGGGAACCCATTGAGCTTCCCCAACTCACATGAGCGACCTCCTGGATGCCATATTTCAAAATGACATGTCAGCCTTCAGGTCTGCAATTTGTCAAAAATGTTATAGCATCTTCATCATTGGTGTCATAGATGTTATGGAATCTATCCCAAGTGTCCAAGAAGCTCCCATTTGACTCTTCCTCTCCCATGTAAGTTACATTTCCTTCCCAATTCGACCTATGAGTCATATGGACAAGTGTATTATCCTTCTAAATCATCCAAGAACATTAGGCTTCCCATGGATTCGAAATTGCAAGAGGTGGATGCCATGTGGCACATAAATTTTAGCTTGTGTAGGCCCCATAATCTCAATGTGTCTCCATGCTCGATTGCCACTTCAATTTTCTCATGTATTTATTTAATAAGATACATTGTTAAATATTTATTCCATTCTAATGTCTGAACATCATTTATTATCTCCCTTATTAAAATTCCAAATGTATCCTTCCAACCTAGGGAACTACTACGATTGATGGAATTGTCCTGCTATGCAATTATCTGAATGGGGACATTACAGTGCTCCCCACCTAATATTTCTTGTCCTCAAGCAATTTCAGTTTTGTATGATGAAAAATATTCTCCTCTTCCCATGTGGAATCTTCACTTGGTAAATCCTTCCATTGTACAAAGTATTCTTTGATAGTTATGCTTCTCAATCTCCTTTCCCTTGTCTTCAAAATATTTTCCAGAACAAGTGTGAGTTGAGCTTCATCATCCAAAGGAGGAATTATTTCTGAAGTGAGAATTTGATGACCAAGAGATTTTTGAGACAAGAAACATGAAATACATTATGGATTTTACTCCCTTCCGGAATTTCCAATTCATATGCTACTTCCCCAATCTTCCAAACTACCTTGGATGGGCCATAGTATCTTGGTTTTAGCTTTTCTTCCCCATGATTTTTGAGAGATATTTGTTTTTATGGATGTAACCTAAAATATACTAAATCATTAACTTGAAAGGTCCTTTCTTCTCTATGTCTATCTGCATATTGTTTTTGCTGATTTTGGGCAACCTGGAAATTGTCTTTCAAAAGCCTTAAAATTTCTCCGCTCTCTTCCACCCAATATTTAGATTTGGAGCTCTACGATCACCAAATATCATCTCAACAACAGTAAGTGCATCATAACCATATAATTATTTGAAAGGAGACATCCGTATTGACATATGAAAAGTGGTGTTGTAGCAAAACTCACCCAAGTGTAGCCATTTTTTCCATGCTTTTTGCTACTCTCCCAAATAGTTTCTTAGGCACCATTCCAACCATTGATTCACCCTCTCTATTTTCCAATAATTTTGTGTATGATATCTTGTACTTGGAGTCAACTAAGTTCCCACCAATCTAAGAAGTTCTTGCCAAAAAGCACCCTTGAATCTACTATCTCTATCACTTACAATGCTCTTGGGGAGCCCATGCAATCTGAATATTTCTTTGAAAAAAATATCAGCCACTTGTGCAGCACTAAAAGATAATTTAACAGCAAAGAAATGAGAAAATTTTGTCAATCTATCCACTACCACATATATGCAATCCTTACCCAAATATTTGGGCAAACCGATGATGAAATCCATTAAGATACTGTCCTATTTTTGCTCTGAAATGGGAAATGGTTGCAATAAACCAGCTGGGCATATAATTTCTGATTTTTTTTTCTGACATACCTTACATTAATTATCATATTTCTGAACATCTTCCTTTAGCCCCTTCCAAAATAATCTTTGCCTCAATTGCCTATAAGTTTTGAAGATCCCTGGATGGCCAACTAGTGGGGAATCATGTGCTTCTTGCAAAATTTTGTACTTGAGATTTAAATATTGAAACAAATAAATTCTACCGTTATAATATATCATCCCATTTAAAATCCTATAGTCATCATCCCCCTTGATTCCATCTAACACATCACAAGCACATTTATCTTTGGCATATTCAACTAGTAATTCCAATCTTTAGCAATGTCCATGAGAGGAAAAGAAGGTCTTCGAGATAATGCATCTGATACAATGTTATTATTCCCTTTCACATATTCAATATCAAAATCATAATCTTGAATATTTCTTACCCACTTTTGTTTCCTTTCATTTAGATCCTTTTGGGTGAGGAAGTGCCTTAGACTATTGTGGTCAGTTTTCACCACAAACTTGTTTCCTACCAAGTATTGTCGAAACTTGGCCAATGCATGCATGATGTCCAACATTTATTTTTCATATATGGATTAAATTTTTTCATGAGGCTTCAAATTTCTTCTCTCAAAGGCTATAGGGTGTTGGCCTTGATTTAGGACAACCCCTATTCCTCCACCTGGAGCATCACATTCAACAACAAAAGGCTTAGAAAAATCAGATAATGCAAGTATGGGACAACTAATCATTACCTCTTTCATATTTTGGAATTCATTTTAAGCCTCTTCATCCCACCTGAAATCATCATTCTTAGTCAAATCAGTGAGTGGATAAGTCAACTTGGAGAACCCTTTAACAAACTTTTTATAATAGGTGCATATTCCAATGAAGCCTCTTAATTCAATGATGTTTTTTGGTGATGGCCATTCTAAGATAGCCCTGATTTTTTCCATGTGCACTTTCACTCCTTGTCCAATAATGTTCCCAAGACAAAATAGTTCCTTCATCCCCAATTTAGATTTAGACATCTTAGCAAACAAGGTCTGTTCTTGCAAAGTTTTCAACACAATCTCTCGATGTTGTAAGTGCTCTTCTCAAGTTTTACTGTAAATGAGAATATCATCAAAGAAGACCAAAATAAACCTTCTAAGATTCTTTCAAAAGATTCTATTCATGCATCCTTGAAATGTATCTAGAGCATTGGTTAATCCAAATGGCATAACAAGAAACTAAAAGTGACCATAATGACATTGAAAAGCAGTTTTTTGCACATCTTCTTCCTTCATTCGAATTTGGTGATAACTTGATATAAGGTCAATTTGAGAAATATTTGGCTCCAAATAAGTCATCCATGAGCTCATCAATCCTAGGATTAAGATACATATTCTTGATGGTTTTCTTGTTCAAATCTCTAAAATCTATACACATCCTCAAGGTTCCATATTTTTTCTTTACCAACACTATTGAAGAAGCATAAGGGCTAGAGATTGGTCTAATGAGTCCCAACTATAAGAGTTATTGGATGGCCTTATAAATATCATCTCTGAATTTCTTGGGATGTCTATAAGGTGGTATCTAAATGGGTGAAGTACCCTCCTCCAAAAAAATGTTGTGCTCAACCCCCCTATCAGGTGGTCTACCACGTGGAAGATCTATAAACAAATTTTCATACTTTTTCAATAGTTTCTCTATCTCCTTTGGGTGTTCAACAACCTTTATTTTTGGATTGGGAGATGTGATATGACATTCATTATCCCATTCTATGTCCCCATGCCTCAATATATATCTCATACTATTGCAAGTCACTACTTGATTTGGGTAAGTGTGATGCCCACTCACAACCCTTAGTACACCTTTTGAATCTTGAAATTTCATCTCAGGAATTTGATAATTTACTGTATGCTACCCTATAGAATACAACCATTTCAATCCGAAAAATAAATTATTATTAGCAAAATCAACCACATAAAAAATATCAACAAAAATATAGTTACCTATGGTGACTTGTAGCTTTGGAACCCATGTTTTGCATTACAATGTGTTGTGACCAAGAATGACAACCGTGAAGCCATAGAATGGTTCAATAGGTATCTTCCTTTTCTCTACCATATATGCATCAATGAATTTATGTGTGGTTCCTCCATCTACCAAAACTGAATCTCTTTTTCCTAGTACCACACCCTTGCATCGAATAGTGTGATAGTGAGGCACTGCTGAAAGTACTGCCATTCTTGCTTTGTCCGGTGAAGGCTAATTTTCTTCTTGTCTTTCTTCTTCAGCTTCTATCTCATATGAATCCTCTTGATATGAATTGTGTCCTTATACATCCATACCCCATTCATACTCATCATTATCAGAAAATACTTCTATGTATTGAGCTTTTCCCTTAGTGCATTTATTCCCTGGTGTCCATGGTTGAAAGCATGTGAAGCACAATTTTTTTTCTTTGAAGTTCATCCCATTTTAGTCCTTCTTTATTATTATTTTCAATTGAATATATTTTCAAAGTATTCTTATCATGTTCATCTCTTTTCCAGGGTTTCTTTTCAAATTTTAAATTAGGCTTGGGCATAAATCTTGTTTTAGGAAGCACATTTTGGAGATCTCTAGTGAAGCTCACTGCATCTTTTAATGTAATGGGCTTGTGGGATTTGACCAAAAATTTTAAGGGTTCAGAAAAATATTCAGTGAACAGAAATACTAACCTTCCCATAGACACATCAGCCACCTTGATTGATAATTTTTGAAATTCCATCATATAATAAGTAGGGGTCCCGACTTGCTTCAATTGGCCTAGTTCTTTGAAAGACAATTCCGGATCTTTTTGCTCAAATATCTTTAGTACCCTTTCAATAATTTATCCATATGTTTTAACCTGATCATGACCCAAAGTTTTCAGGCCATGTAACCACCATTCATTGGCATATCCTTGAAAGTGCAAGATGGCCATTTTTAAGGCATCTTCTTCCACCATCGCATTCAAGTGAAAATACACATCTAATTTTTGAATCCAAGTGTTAGTGGAACTTTGAGAGGAACCATCAAAAGTAGGGTGTGTCACTTTACCAATGGCATAATTTAATTCTTTATTTTGGTATAGAGACCTATTATCTTCCTTCTTTTTGAGTTTGTTTGCAGCAAGAAAGTAATGATCAAATGGTACAAAGTTTCTTACAATCTTCATCCAATTTATCCCATTCTTTTTCCATTGTAGCAAGTTCAAGTTGAATGTTAGGATATTATTTGGGTATAATAAATTTAGGTGTAGTAGGACTTGGTGTGCTCTGAAATTCATGGGGTGTATGATGGGTTCCTTTTCTTGAGAAAATATGCTCACCCATTGTCTTCTTTTCTTTTGATTGTGAACTACTGCTATCTCCTATTACTCCTTTGCTTCCAAATTGGCTAACTAACAATTTGAATCCTTTCATAAGCTGCTGATTCATGTTATTGGTTATGTCATCAAATAGATATTTCATGAGTTTAATATATTCCTCCTAATTATTATCATCCTGGAGTCCATACCCCTTGTTAGTCATAGTTTCAGCAGAATGTACCTCTTCTTCTTCTACTTCTTATTCTTCAACAAAAACACCTTCAACTTCAGGTTCTAAGGGTGGTGGATTATTAATTTTACTCCTTGTTAATACCATAATGTTCCAATTCCATGCTCTGATAACACTTCAAATGTCCCTTTTTTTGAATTTTATTAAAATGACCAATTTTTCACTTTTTGTCCTATTTCGACCTTTGACTAGTTTTGATGTCTAGGTCTCCAAATTGACCCAAATGCTCCCAAATATTCTGAGAAGGTGTATTAATTATATTAATACTTGAATATGATGTTCATGGATTTTTTATGACCTTCCAATTAATTTTTCAAACTTGTTTAATATTCTGGTCAAAGTAGGAGTCTTTACTAGCAAATTGGGGTTCCAATTCCCCCTGGGTAAATGCTGGAAATGGCTTCTCAAATGCTCCCCAACCCACTCAAATTTATGAAAAGAGGAAGAGGATTTTTAAGGGAAATTTTTAAGGTTAATATTAATAATTATTCAATTTATACAGGTCGTTATGACCCTGTCCCAAACAACTACAAAATCACTAATTTGATCCTTGGGGAAATGACACCAAATCTTCTCCAAATGCAATTAAACTGAGTAAAATGGACTCAAATGCTTAAGTGCTGAACATGAAACTTGTAATATTCATAAATTAAAGTCCATTCATCATAAATATATCAGAGAGACATTATTATATTCGAAATAATCAGCATTACCATGGCATACATCAATATAGTGGGAAAATGGTCATTGTTTGCTCATTAATAATCACTTTTACATAAAACCCTTAGATATTTTGACCTGATAATTTATGAGAATGAGTAACAGAGAATTTTAAACTTATTACAATCATAAATTTATAAATATAAGCTCTCCCAAAGAGTACAATATCTCACCCAAAGTGCAATCCCTCCATGAGCAAGAATATGCAATAAAAACTGGAAATGGTTGAGAGAAAGTGATGCAATAGAAAGAACCACGAGATTCCATGTATCTTACACATTCAAATAAAAAATCCATTAAATATCCATGAAATACCCGAGTGTCCTCTCCAAACACCAACTTTAATGGGAATCTTTCTCCCTCGAAATTGGCTAAGGAAAGAAACTAGTCATCCACTAGCTCTCTCAATTCACAAATGAAAATTTGTCATTGTACAATATTTTCAAGAAAGAAATAATTGAGCTCATTGTACAATCTTTTCAAGATCTAGGGAAGATGAGCAGTCCCTCCTTTAAAAGAAGGATTTTCATTCTCAAGATTGTTGAAGAAGTCCACTTATGCACACTCATGGTGGACCTTGACTTGAACAATCTCCTACTTGAGCTGTTCAAACATTTTTTTGCAGCTGTTTCTTAGCATTATTATTCTAAAGATGTATATGATTTGATGAAAAATATTATGGAGCTTGCTTTGAATGAAATTGAAGATATCTCGGACGAGCTATTGTCTGTTTTACTCGTCAACTTGAAGAGAGAAATGAAGGACTCCTTACCGGTTGCCCATGCTTTAGCCATAGTTGTCGTTGCATCTTGCACTAAAAAGCTGAGACCATATTTGAGAGAAATATTTCCATCTTCTTTGGAAATTTCTTGCACCTATCTACACGGCTACGATCAAATTATTTCTGATATGTATCGCTCTGTAAGTCAAGAGAGGAATGCTAGTCAGTATGTAGCTCCTACAGAAGAGGTCGTGCTCACAGAAAACTGTACTGTAGAACCTGCAGCTACACCTTGCTTGACAGAAGAGGTTTTTCTCACAGAAAACTATACTACAGAAGCAGCCACAGAATTCTTGGATAATGCAAACTCTCAATTATATACAGATGATCATCATAAGGAGAAGAGTGAAGCTGATCTGAGGTTGGTACGTTTGTTTTCACACATTCCTACATTTCCATTTCCATTTCTAGACACATGTAAATGAAAACGAGGGCTCTCAACAAATCAATCTTATGGTAAAGATGAAGAATCTAGTTCCATAGGAAGAGCAGAAACAAGATCCAGCGGTGTCGTTTTGTCAGAATCCGGCAATAACGTTTCAAGCTCAAAATCGTTGAACCATAAGAGGAATTCTGCAAAGAGGAGGAAAGATGGCAGGAATTCTGTGAAGAAGATGGGAGTCTCCGAGGAAAAAGATTTTTGAAATTAGGGAAGTTCATTCATGTTTGGTTTGTTCATAGAATTGGCAATTGAATAATCTTAGTGCTATCTCTAACTCACTGCTATCTTTAAGTAGAAGGCCATCTCTAGAGTAGAGTAGATTGTTATCTTTAACTAATAAGGCCATCTCTAGAGTAGTTTGCCATATTTAACTAATGAAGGCTATCTCTGAGTAAAATTGGCTTTTTGAGTAAGAGTAGATTGCTATCTTTAACTAATGAAGGCTATCTCTGAGTAAAATTGGCTTTGAACAATGAACACTTAAGCTAAATTCTTGAATGTGCTAAACACATGTTTTTCTCCATTTCTTCTTCTATGTGATCCATTTTACATTTTCACCTATGATGTTCTAAAGAACTCAGAAGTTAGTTAATTTTTCTCCATTTCTTATTCTTTGATGTGACCCATTTTACATTTTCACTTATAATGTTGGGAAGAGCTCTGTTCTATTTTTATCACACATCTCCACTCTCATATGTGCAATAGTGGACATGATGAGTGTTTTTGAAGTTGGATTTTCTCTAATATATTGAAGGTAGACATGACAAGTGTTTTTAAAGTTGGCTTTTCTCTAATATATCCAAAGGTAGACATGACAAGTGTTTTTAAAGTTGGCTTTTCTTTAGCACATTTGAGGCTGGTTTCTCTTTAGCACACATATCCACTCCAATATGTGTAAAGGTGCATACATATATACGAGGTTGGATTTTATTTAGCATACATTTTCACTCTAATATGTATAAAGATGGATATGGATAGGCCAAAGTGTTTTTGAGGTTGGTTTTTTAATTTTCTAGTGGAAGGTTTTAAATTTAGTTTGTTTGTTTTTCTCCATTTCTTTTTCTTTGATGTAATTCATTTTACATTTTCACTTATGATGTTGGGAAGAGCACTATCAACTATTTGTTCTATTTTTATTATAGGTCTCCATTCTATTATGTGCAATACTGAACATGACAAGTGTTTTTGAGGTTGGATTTTCTCTAATATATCCAAAGGTGCACATGACAAGTGTTTCTAAAGTTTGCTTTTCATTAGCACACATTTGAGGTTGGTTTCTATTTAACACACATATCCACTCCAATATGTTCAAAGGTGGATACATATGAGGTTTGCTTTTTTTAAGCATACATCTTTACTCTAATATATATAAATATGGATAGGCCAAAGTGTTTTTGAGGTTGGTTTTTTAATTTTCTACTGGAAGGCATTGAATATAGGTTTCAATTTTAAACTTTTGATAAGTTGGTTTGGGATTTTAATTCTAAGGAGGAAAATGTTTCTATTTTTTGTTTTATTTTTCTATTTATGGAAGATAGTATTAGTAGTATTGACTAGTGGACAAAATGGTTGTGGAGAGGTTCTATCCCTTGCAAACTCAAGTGATTTATCTGGTTATGTTTGTTTTTTTTGTCTTGGGATATCCTGCAGAAAAGGGGGTTTGTTGGGGCTAGAAGATGCATTCTGTGCAAGTCAGAGGTTCAATCAATTATCAATTTATTTGGTAAGTGTATTATTTAAAGACATTGGTTTTTATTAATGAACCATTTGATGTTGAATTTTTGGTGGGATGGTGATTAGGTAGGGGAAAACATGCTAAACTCATACAAAAGGAAAAATCTTTTTAGTTACCTTCCACTTTTTGTGATGTAGGAAGTATGGAAAGCCAAAGATAAAGCCATCTTTTCCAATAAGTTTCAGAGGGTAGAGGTCATTTTATCGAAGATTATTTCTTCCTTTTTTGAATGGAATACTGATATCTCTGTTGGGAAGTCTAAACTTTGTCATTCTCCCTCTCTTTTGATCGAGCATCCTGTTGGTTTTTTTGATGGGGCGACCTCAAATGGGGTTTATGAAGGTTAAAACCCACATCAATAAAAACTCTAAATGGATGGTTTGAAAATAGGGATTTGGATTTAATTCTTGGATCGATGACCTTATGATTGCTAAACATCCACTTTTCCAAAAAAAATGCATTGCAAGGTTAACATCCACATTATTAAAAACTCTAAATGGATGGTTTAAAGATAGAAAATTAGATTTAACTCTTCCATGGTCTTATGATTGTTAAGCATCCACTTTTCGAAACAAAATGCATTGCAAGGTTAAAACCCACATCATTAAAAACTATAAATGTTTGGTTTAATGATAGAAATTTGGATTTAATTCTAATATCAATCATTATGTTAGTGGGAAGCACTAATTCGTTCATGCATCATTGCATATTGGAGCTTATATGCTTTTATTTATTTTTTGGCATATCTAATTTATGTGATTCGAAATTGTTTAGCAAATCATGTGAAATGGGTATACCAATTTAACATAAATAAATAAATTGGGAAATCATAATAACATTAAGAAGATTGAAGCTATGCAATGTATTATTATGTTCTTTAGCATAAAATTCATTTTTGGGGGCACTTTCCATTTTTAGAATTCATTTTTTTCTTATTTAATGATTGAACCCTTACTTCCCCTCATTTTGTGGATGGTACCCAAGGTAAGCCATTTGGGAGCCATTAATCACACGATAACCCCATTGGGAGTTGTTAGTTTTTCAACATTAAGCTACAATTATTAGGATCTTTAACTGAGAGAATAACAAATACTGCAATCAAACACAATAGACAATGAACACAGTGTTTTTCCTCGGGGAAACCATGAATGGAGAAAACCCCACAACTTGCTCAGAGATAGAATCAACACCAAAATGGTAAAAGCCCAAAACAGTAAGTGATCTCCCGACAGCGGTAACCTTCTTCTTATCTAGCCCCAGTCTCTTCTCCTTCCTCAACTATGCGCTACACTTGAGTGTGTTTGTGATGTGTACTAAAAAGAGAGTTCAAATCTCTATTTATGCTAATCTTGGCATGACTAAAACCCTACTAGGGCCGACCTCTACTAGGAGAGTCTAATAACCCTAGTGCCCTGGAACTGCGGGGGATTTAACCATTAGACAATCGGAGGGTTATCCACAATGACTTGACATGACTTGTTTACATTATTGATCCTCCCGATCGGAACATCGGGGCATGATAACATGACTCAATTACATTATAGATACATTCCGGAATAAACATCGGGTTACAATACATAAGATACATAGATGAATACATTCCGAAGTTACAAATACATCAACACTCCCTCTTAACTAGGAAGGTATTCTTTTGACACAATTTTCAGCATTGGTCTTCTTCTCTCGTCATCTGCATCTTCAAGTTTTCTTAGTCTTTAAGTCATATTCTTCTTCAACTCATCTTCGTCTTCGGATTTGGATCATCACTTGATCTAGATCATCACTGGACATCATCACTGGATCTGGATCATGATTGGATCTGGATCATCACTGGATCTGAATCATCACTCGATCTGGATCATCACTACTGGATCATCATTACTGGATCTAGATCATCACTGCTGGATCATCATTACTGGATCTAGATCATCACTGGATCTGGATCATCATGGCTAGATCATCATCACTGGATCTGGATCATCATTGGATCTGGATCATCACGGGTGCTATCTCATGATTCTTCTCATCACAGGAAATTCTATAGAGCCAACCCTTTTTCATGCTGGTTGTAGGCCTAGCCTCCATGTCGATCTTCTTCAGCACTTATATCTGACCTGCTCATCAGAAAGGCACAGTACTCACATCCATCCAGGCGGGAACACATCCTACCACAATGATGGAGGGTCTCTACACTTCCATCTAGGCTGGAACACATCCTACCACAATGATGGAAGATCTTTGCACTTACATTCATCTAGGCTGGAACACATCTTACCACAATGATGAAAGGGATCTGCACTTACATCCATCCAGGCTGGAACACATCCTACCACAATGATGAAAGGGCTCTGCACTTACATTCATCCAGGCTGGAACACATCCAACCACAATGATGAAAGGGCTCTGCACTTACATCCATCTAGGTTGGAACACATCCTACCACAATGATGAAAGGGCTCTACACTTACATTCATCTAGGCTGGAACACATCCTACCACAATGATGAAAGGGCTCTGCACTTACATCCATCTAGGATAGAAAACATCCTACCACAATGATGGAAGATCTTGCACTCATATCTGATCTTGTAGGAACCAATCCTATAGTCATATTAGAATGGCCCCTAGTCCTCGACTGAGCTACCTGGTAACTGACCAGGTGCCTCCATTCTCCTAGAGAATGGTAGTTTCCCTTACATCCGACCTGCTCATCGAAATGGCCAACACTCACATCTGACATGGGAGGAACCTAATCCTTTAGCCATGACAGAATGGTTCAGCCCTTACATTTGATCAAGTGGGAACACATCTCTCTATCACATCAGAATGGCTTCTCAGTCCTATACTGAGTTTTCATGGTAACTGACCAGGTACATCCATTCCTAGAATGGTAGTTTCCCTTACATCTATCCTGCTCGACAGAATGGTCAGCACTCATATCTGACATGGAAGGAACCAATCCTCTCACCATGATAGAATGGCTCAGCCCTTACATCTGACCATGGAAGGAACCAATCCTCTCACCATGTTAGAATGGCTATGGGTCTCATCACTTTCTCTTGGAGGAAACCTCGATCTGGAGAACACCAAGCTTCTCCCTGAAGCACTCGAACTTCAGTCTAGCCAATGGCTTCATCAATACATCAGCTATTTATTCCTTCATCGCAACATATTGGAGCTTCACTACTCCCCTCTGCACCATATCCCTGATATAGTGATACTTGATCTCGATATGCTTCGACTTGTCATGGAACACTGGATTCTCTGATAACTTCACGCAACTCTAGTTGTCACAATGTATACAAGTAGCATCCAACTAAAGATCAAATAAATCAGACAGTAGCTTTCTCAGCCATACTGCCTCATAACTAGCTGAACAAGCTGTGACATACTCTGCTTCAGCTGTACTCAATGCCATATAGGATTGCTTCTTGCTAAACCAGGAGATCACACCTAATCCCATACTGAAGCAACACCCTGAAGTGCTCTTCCTATTGATGGCACTGCCTGCCCAATCTGAATCAACATAACCTTCTAGGTTAGTCTTCTGATTCTCATCGTACTTGAGCCCATAATCAACTGTACCTTTCAGGTACCTGAGAATATGCTTTGCAGCAATCAAGTGAACATGTCTTGGATCTATCAAGAACTGGCTCAAGGTGTTCACAGCAAAGCAAATATTTGGTCTCGTGTTCGTTAGGTATATCAAGGACCCAATCATCTGATGATACATCGTAGCATCAACTGACTCTGATGAAGCATCATTCAATAACTTTAGGTTTGATGCCATAGGTGTGGCCATATCCTTATAGTCCATCATCCCAAACCTCTTTAGGATCTCTACTGCATACTTCCCTTGTCCAAGGAAGATTC
Organism: Pseudotsuga menziesii; assembly: GCA_001517045.1. Taxonomy (NCBI): domain Eukaryota; kingdom Viridiplantae; phylum Streptophyta; class Pinopsida; order Pinales; family Pinaceae; genus Pseudotsuga; species Pseudotsuga menziesii. Next base: position 180,780 of record LPNX010241008.1, read on the forward strand.
CATCCACGCTCTGCCACACCTCCATACCTAGAAAATAATGCATCATCCCCAGTCCTTCATTTCGAACTCGGCAGCAAGATTTCTCTTGGTATTAGCAATCAACCCATCCATACCTGTCACAAATAGACCATCTACATATAGTAGAAGCATCACTGGGTTGCCATATTCAACCTTGTAGTAAAGGTTGGAATCTGCTTTACTCTTGGTAAAGCCCAAACTGGATAGAAAGCTGTCAATTCTGCCGTACCAAGTCCTGGGTGCCTATTTCAAACCGTACAGGGCTTTCTTCAATATGCACACATGAGACTCCCATTCATGAGTCTCAAAGCCGAGTGGCTACTCTACATACACTTCCACTTCCACTACACCATTCAAGAAAGCAATCTTGACATCCATCTGGTGTATCTTCCATTTCATCACTGCAACCAGAGCAAGTACCGATCTGATGGAAGTGTATCTAGCTACAGGAGCAACGATTTCTTCATAATCTATTCCTTCTTTCTGAGAGAAACCACGAGCCACAAATCTAACCTTATATTTTTCAATGCTACTGTCTGCAGCATATTTGATCTTGTAGATCCATTTTGAAGTTACAACTGACTTCCCTTCTGGTCTTGGAACAACATCCCAAACATCATTCTTCATGATCGATTGATACTCTTCGATCATAGCATCCTTCCATTATTTCCATTTTGTTGCTTCTTCATAACTGGAAGGTTCTTTATCAATGAAATCGCATAGTAAAGCTACATATTCGGAGCAGGATCTGGTCCTCTTTCTTTCTCTGTGATTCTCTTCTGGAGCCCCATATCTTTCTACACCTTGGATAATTTCATGTACCCAAGCAGGTTTCCTCTTATGAGGATTCTTCTCCAGAGGTGGATCTATAGGTCTTTGTGATTCTTCAAAATCTCAATCTTCTTCTTGAGTTTCTTCATTCATGGTTGTATCATGAATTCTGGGTGCTTCTGCTTCTTCAGGTTCTTCAACAAGTCTTGTTCTGGATTTGTTGTAAGCTGTGTCTTCATCAAATGTCACATCCTTGCTGATGTCAATCTTCTTGTATCCTAGGAAATATATTCTGTAAGCCTTCGAGCTTTCAGAGTAACCCACAAATATACCCTTCTTTCCTGAAGGATCTAATTTTGTTCTCTTCTCTTTTGGAATGTGTATGTACATAGGATAGCCGAATATTCTGAGATGGTTGACTTTTGGTTTCTTTTCGGAGAACACCTCTTCAGGAGTCTTGTTCTCAAGTACTCTATGTGGAGTACAGTTCTATACATACACCGTTGTTCTGGTAGCTTCAGCCCAAAGATGCATATGAAGATCTTGATCATGAAGCATAGCTCTTATCGCTTCCATGATAGTTCAGTTCTTCCGTTTCACAATCCCATTCTGTTGTGGATTATAAAGAGTGGAGAACTCCCTCTTAATCCTTGATTCTTTGCATAGCTCCTTGAATTCATTTGAAGTGAATTCTCTGCCATTATCTGATCGAAAAGTCTTGATCTTCTTTTCAGTGTGGTTCTCGATCAAGGATTTTAATTCCTTGAATTTGCTGAATA
>LPNX010241009.1:9296-83679 GCA_001517045.1 Pseudotsuga menziesii
TGGCTAGATTCCCCTTACATTTATGACATATATGACACCAATGATGAAGATTCTATGATAGTTATGACACAAGCCAGGTCTAAAGGCTGAAATATGACATCTCTTACATGTCATTCCTGAATAGAGCATATTATAGGGTGCTCATGGGATTTGGAGAAGGCCAAGAGGCTCCTACTCGAATTTGGGAGAAGAGGGAAGGTGAAGCGAGAGGCCACATGGCATAGCATGAGCAGCCACACAAATTTGACTTGGATTTGTTTTATGGATGTATTTGGAACCTTATAAGATAATTTATGTTTATAAAATTTAGGTATCAACCATGATAAGGTCCTTTTTTATCATTTGTGAATTTTTTTGTCGTGAAGAGAAAGAGCTAGTGGATGACTAGTTCATGCCTTAGCCAATTTCGAGGGTGAAAGATTCCCATCCTATTTGGTGTTGGGGGAGGCCACTCAAGTATTTCAAGGAGATTTAATGGATTCTTAGTTATAGGTTCAAGCTACAACAGCTCACGGACACATCAAATTTCAGTTTGTTCTTCCTTTCATCTCAAGTTTTGTCACCATATTTCAGCTCCATGGAGTGAGGCGCACTTGGTGAGATATTCATCTATTTGAGGGAGCTTATATTTCTATAGTATTTTTTATTCTTATTTAAATTATATTTTATTTAATTTCATAAATCTATCAGGTCTAAATTCCAATAAATATCATGTATTATTACTCAATAATGAAGAAACAATGTCATTTCCCCACTACCTTGTTGTAAACTCTTGTAATCTTGATGAATTCGAATGAATGTGTAAAATATTGATGATTTATGAATGAATTGAATTTAATTAAAGAATATTATGTTTTTAATGTTTATTAACTTATAATTTTTTGCCATTAGGTCGAATTTCATAACCATTGGAGCAAACTACACCTCATTTCCCCAAGGGTCCAAAACTAGTTTTTTATATCTGATTTAAAGAAGTGATAAAAACCATAGGTGGTCAATTGGTTATGCATATTAGTCTTTTATAATTTATTATACACAACATTTACTTCAATTTCATAATTTTATTGGTTTCCTGCACATTTGGGAATCCATTTCTACCACTTACCCAGGGGATTTGAGCCCAACATTGCTAATAAAATCCTTTATCTTGTTAAGAATTTAGTACAGACTTGCAGAAGTGTTTGGAGGGACATAATACATCCCTAAACATAATAATTAAGTTATTATATCATTCATACACCTTCTCTGAATATTTGGAAGCAATTGGGCTGATTTGGAGACCAAGACACTAAAACTAGTCAAGAGCCAAAATTGTAAAAAAAATTGGAAAATTGGGCATTTTGGTAATAAATTTAAAAAGGGCCATTACAAGTGGTATCAGAGCATGATATTGGAACCTGATGTGGTATGATATTTTTTAGGACAATAATTAAGGGACCACCATTATATATTGAAATCCAAAAGTGCTTTTGTTGAAGAGGAAACTATGACTAGGGATAAAAAGGGAACTTCATACGATGGTGAAGAGCTTATAAAAATTATGGAACCTATATTTGAAGACATGAATAAGAATATTATGAAAGGATTAGAATTTTTTTCTATCCAAATTGTGGAAAAATATATTGATTTTAAGAAAACCAAGGGGGAAAATGCATCAGCTTGCTTGAAGGAGCAAAAGGAGGAGACCCCTGAACCACCTAGTTTTGAAATAGGTGAAGTAGAAGAAGTAGTACATGAAGACGATTGAAATTCACTCCCAAGTGACTCTGAAAAATATGAAGATACATCACATAAGTATGAATAATTTTCTATTGAAAATACTGAAGATGAACTTGAAGACATACAAACACTTGATGTAGTGGAAGGGGAACTTGAACTATCTCTTGATGAATGTTATGCAATTTTTAAAGAAGAGCATGATCCCTCTACATTGGAACCAATATATGACAAATGTTTCAAAATTTGAAGGATTTGCATGATACTACCCATATCCTATACTTCCCATGATGAAACTTCTGCACTTTTTGATCAATTGGGTGAGTTAGTTCATTCTCCTACATCCTACAATTCCATGTTTTGCAGCATTAGTCTCAATGAAGTATGGGTGAAAGGGTTCTTTTTGATGGTGCCACATGAGGAATATGGAACTCCTAGATTTATTTGTTATGATGACATGGTTGTAGCACATTCTTATTCAAATTTGCATCGGTATCCTTTGTTACTTTATGATGATACACATTTACATGGATGCACCTATGATATGCATTTGAGTCACTTGAAGACTCATGGTTTCTCTTGCTCAACACTTGGTTCATTTGATGTTGGAGGAACTTCATCCAACACTGGGGTGAATAGATTTATGATTGGAGAAAATTTTTGTTTCCAACCACATACTTTGTTATATATTTATGGTCTTCTCATTCATGGATGTATGGGTGAGACTTCTTTGAGTCATTTGAAGTCTTTTTGTTTCTCTTGCTCGTTATTTGGTTCATATTTTAGTGGAGATTATTCATTCACTTCTTGGATGAAAGAATACATGGATGAATCTTTTGATGCATATCACATCCTTTTGGAGCAGAATTATAGGACATGGGATCCTCACCTATGTCATTGGAGCAGATTTTATTGGTCACTTGAAGCTTGTATGCACTTGGAAAATGGTGGTCTACTTACTTGGAGGTATAAGCACTTTCATGAATTTTTGATGAGGCACCTCCTTGATGTACTTTTTTAATATGTTTTTATGTACTTTGATGATATATATTATGTAATCATGATGTTTGGAAGAATGCATACAAGAAAATGGGATCTCAGAATTCTCTTTCCTAATGGTATGGGTTGGAGAGCACTCTTAATTGTTGGAGTGCAATACAAGCAACACCTAGAGAGTGTGTTGAAAACTTTGCAAGAACAGTCTTTGTATGCTAAGATTTCTAAATGTGAATTTGGGATGAAATAAATATTATATCTGGGGCACATTATGAGGAAAGATGGAGTGAAAGTGTACATGGAAAATATCAGGGCTATCTTAGAATGGCCATCACCAAAAAACATCATAAAATTAAGAGGATTCACTGGAATATGTACATACTATAGGAAGTTTGTGAAAGGGTTCTCCAAGTTGACTTCTCCACTCACTGATTTGAATAAGAAGGATTATTTCAATTGGAATGAAGAGGTTGAAAAGGCCTTCCAAAAAATGAAAGAGGTAATGAGTAGTTGTCCCATACTTGCATTACCTAATTTTTCTAAGCCTTTTGTTGTTGAATGTGATGCCTCGGGTGGAGGAGTAAGGCTTGTCCTAAAGCAAGGCCAACACCCTATAGCCTTTGAGAGTATAAATTTGCAGCCTCATGAAAATATTTAATCCATATATGACAAAGAGATGTTGGCCACCACGCATGCCTTGGCCAAATTATGACAATACTTGGTAGGAAACAAGTTGTGGTGAAAACTGACCACAATAGTCTAAGACACTTCCTTACCCAAAAGGATATAAATGAAAGGAAAAAAAAGTGGGTAAGAAAGATCCAAGATTATGATTTTGATATTGAATATGTGAAAGGAAAGAATATCATTGTAGCAGATGTATTATCTCAGAGACCTTCTTTTTCTCTCATGGACATTGCTAAACATTGGAAAGACATGTTGCTAGTTGAATATGCCAAAGAGAAGTTTGCTTGTGATGTATTAGATGGACTCATGGGAGATGATAACTACAGAATTTTGAATGGGCTGATATACTATAATGGAATAATTTATTTGGTTCAAGATTCAAATCTTAAGTACAATTTTTTGCAAGAAGCACACGATTCCCCACTAGCAGGCCATCCGGGGATCTTCAAAACCTATAGGAAACTAAGGTAAAGGTTATATTGGAAGGGGCTGAAGTAATATGTTTAGAAGTATGTGAACTAATTTAAGGTATGTTAGAAAAAAAAATCAGAACTCACACACTCAGCTCGTTTATTACAACCATTTCCCATTCCAGAGCAAAAATGGGACAGTATATCGATGGATTTCATCACCGGTTTGCCCAAATATTTGGGTAAGGGTTGCATATATGTGGTAGTGGATAGATTGACTAAGTTTTCTCATTTATTTGTTGTTACATCCTCTTTTAGTGCTGCACAAGTGGCTGACCTTTTTTTCAAAGAAATCTTCAGATTGCATGGCCTCCCCAAAAGCATTGTAAGTGATAGAGATGGTAGATTCATGAGTGATTTTTGACAAGAAATTTTCAAATTGGTGGGCACTTAGTTGACTCCAAGTACAATATATCATCCCCAAACTGATGGACAAATAGATAGGGTGAATAAATGGTTGGAAGGGTACCTACAGAACTATGTGGGAGAACAACAAAAAGCTTGGACAAAATGGCTACAATTGGGTGAGTTTTGCTACAACATCACCTTTCACATGTCAATAGGGATGTATCCTTTCAGAGCATTATATGGTTATGATGCACTTACATTTTATGATATGATATTTGGTGATAGTAGAGCTCTAAAATCTAAATATTGGGTGGAAGAAATCCAAGAAATTTTAAAGCTTTTAAAAGACAATTCGTAGGTTGCCCAAAATCAGCAAAAACAATATGCAGACAAACATAGAGAAGAAGGGACCTTTCAGGTTGATGATTTAGTGTATTTGAGGTTTCAGCTATACAAACAAACACATCTCAAAAGGAATGGAGTAGAAAAGATAAATACAATATACTATGGGCCCTACAAGGTAATCCGAAAGATTGGAGAAGTAGCATATGAGTTGGAACTTCCGAAAGGGAGTAAAATTCATAATGTATTTCATGTTTATTGTCTCAAGAAAACTATTGGTCAGCAAATTTTCATCTCAAATACACTCCCTCCTTTGGATAATGAAGGACAACTCACACTTAGTCCAGAAAAAGGTTTTGAAGATAAGGGAGCGAAGATTGAGGAGTAGAACAATCAAAGAATACTTGGTGCAGTGGAAGGATCTACCAAGTGAAGATGCCACATGGGAAGAGGAGAATATTTTGAAAAATCCAAATATGAAATTGCTTGAGGACAAGCCATATTGGGTGGGGAGGACTGTAATGTCCCCATTCAAATAATTGCATAGCAGGGAAATTCCATCAATCCTACTAATTCCCTGGGTTGGGTGGAAAATTTGGAAAGTTAATAAGGGAGCTAATAAATGGTGTTTAAACATTATAAGGAATAAATATTTATTTAATGGATTTAATTAAATAAATTAAAGTTAAAAATTAAATGGCTATGGAGAAGGGAGACACATGGAGATTATGGGGCCCACTCAAGCTAGAATTCCTATGTTAAATGGCATCCTCCTCTTGCAGTTTCGAATCTATGGGAAGCCTAATGTTTTTGGATGGATTATAAGGTTAATATACTTGTCCATATATTTCATAGCTCTAATTTGGGATTAAGTTTAACTTACATGGGGAGAGAAAGAGCCAAATGGGAGTTTCATGGACACTTATCTAGATTCAACTTACATTTATGACATCTATGAAACCAATGATGGAGATTGTATGACAGTTATGACACAAGTCGGGTATTAAGGATGACATATGACATATATAACATTTCAGTCCTGAATAGAGCATCTTAGAGGGCGCTCATGGGAGTTGGAGAAGGCCAAGAGGCTCCTACTCGAATTTAGGAGAAGAGGAAAGGTGAAGAGAGAGGCCACATGGCATAGCATGAGAAACCACACCAATTCGACTTGGATTTTGTTTATGGATGGATTTGGAACCTTATAATACCATTTATGTTTATAAAATTCAGGTATCATCCATGAGAAGGTCATTTTTTCTCATTTGTGAAATTTCTTGTTGTGAAGAGAGAGAACCAGTGGATGCCTAGTTCATGCCTTAGCCAATTTCAAGGGCGAAAGATTCCCATCCTAGTTGGTGTTGGGAGAGTCCACTTAGGTATTTAAAGGAGATTAAATGGAGTATTAGTTACATGCTCAAGCTAAAACAGTTCATGTACACATCAAAGCTCAATGTGTTCTTCCTTTCATCTCAAGTTTTCTCGCCATATTTCAGCTCCATGGAGTGAGGCGCACTTAGTGAGCTATTCATTTATTTGATGGAGATTCCCTTGCTCCAGTATTTTGTATTCTGATTTAAATTCTCAATTATTTAAGTTCATAAATCTCTCAGGTTGAAATTCCAAGAAATATCATGTATTATTGCTCAATAATGAAGAAACAGTGCCATTTCCCCACTACCTTGTTGTAAACTCTTGTAATATTGATGAATTCGAATGGATGTGTAAAATATTGATGATTTATGAATGAATTGACTGTAATTAAATAATATTATGGGTTTCATGTTCAGTAACTGATAATTTCTGGCCATTGGGTCGAATTGCATAACCATTGGAGCAAACTACACCTCATTTCGCTAAGGGTCCAAAACTAGTTTTTTATTACTGATTGAAAGAAGTAATAACAGCCATGGGAGGTCGATTGGTTGTGCATGTGAGTCTCTGATAATTTCTTATACACACCCCCTACTTCAATTTCATAATTCAAGTGGGTTTTTGCACATTTGGGAAGCCATTTCTACCACTTACCCGGGGGGATTTGAGCCCAAAATTGCCAATAAATTCCTCTATCTTGTTCAGAATTTAGTATAGACTTGTAGAAGTGTTTGGAGGGCCATAATACATCCCTGAAAATAATAATTAAGTTATTATATCATTCATACATATTCTCTGAATATTTGGAAGCAATTGGGATGATTTGGAGACCAAGACACTAAAAGTAGTCAAGAGCCAAAATTGAAAAAAAAATTGGAAAATTGGGCATTTTAGGCATTACAGTGCATGGCATTCAATGGTGATAGTCTCATCATTATATTTTGCACACAACTACCTTCCCATAGCCTATGTGTTAGGTTCACTTTTAAACCCCACATGCATGGTTATGTTATAGAAGATACACAATTTCTTCCTTGATAATTTCTATATCCATATTTTAGGGTTTTCCATAAGATCTAAAATTACTACATTTGTTTTAAATATCTCTTCTATTTTAGTTTGTATAATTGCATTTTAGTAACTTGCAAGTTTTAAAATCAAAATTTCATAAAGATTTATATCATATCTTGAAATTGTTGTTGGGAGCATTTCTAAATTGTGTTTTGAGATTCTTGATGTTCTTTGACTACATTATTAAGAGTTCTAAAATAAAATTTAATTGCACAAAAAATATGTCTAGTGCTTTCTTCTTCTTTTGGACTCAATGTAACTTCTGGAATCACATAACTTCATTTTTATGAAAATAATAAATTTTTAATCACATTTCTTTAATTAATTAATTTTATTCAACATCTTTTATCCTTACAGCATCATCAAGTTTTAATTTGCTACTCTCAAGTAATCATTAAACCATCAAGAAACACTGATGTAATCTCTAGTAGACATGTTTTTCATTGATAAAAAACCCACAATAATCTAAGGGATAGGGTCTTGGTGCTAGTTTGTACGGTAAATTATTCAGGGCCACCAATACAAAATTAGAAATTGAATAAAGATTGAAAAGTCCAATAATAGCAAGAATAATTTGTTGGGAAAGATCCTGTAACATTAGATTCAAGCATTAGGTTAGATTGATTTAATTATTGAGATATCCCCTCACAATTGAATAAGTGGATGGATGTGTAATACGGGACTTTAGCCTACTTTGTATGTTTCTCAGAGTGGTGCATTATTTATAGAGTTTAAATCATATCACGAAGTACTATAGCTTTAACCAATGTAGAATATTGACCCATAATTATTTCACCTTGAAAGATTTTGAATGGTTAGTGGTTTTTTAGGGCCAGTACATCCAAGGCTAAGCTAGCCAAGAGATAGATTTTTGATGGCCTTTTTCCTCTTTGCCATTGTTATGAGAATTAAAATTGGGCAAAATCCCAATCCCCAATAGAGCAATTGAAAGTGGATTTGTTGGGTTATAGCATGGTTGGCTGATGTTGATCTATAATGTGTAAGGAATAACATGAAACATTATCATGAAATTAATCGACGGTGAGCATGAAACAAACATAGATATATATATAGGTAGAACCAGAAATTTCTCGTCGATTACATTACCTAGGATAAAGTGGTGTTTGGAATTTTTGTGATATAAAGAATAAACATCAAAATCTACACAAAGTTATAAAAATTAACTTAACAATAAAAAATATATTAACATTGAATTATTCTCCCATGTAATGTACCAGAGCAGAATACATGTACGCCATTAAAGTGAGTAAAATCATCGTAATTTGAAAGATGTTACTTGGATTATTGCATTATGTTTGTTCACGTAGACTTGATGAAGTTCCTCTCAATGTTCGAGGAGATGTGGTTTGAGGGGTATTATCATATCAAGCGTAGAAATTATTCCCCTTTCCTTATAATCAATTTGTGGTTGAAATGAGATGCTTCCATGGGACTGTGTTCTTAACCACACAAAATTGCTAGGTGTTCGACGCGAACATAAACATTGGGAAAAATCCTAAACCCTAAAAGAGTTAAAAGTGATGCTTCTCTATAATGTCTAAAATGAACATAATCGATCACCATCATCCATTTATTAAAAACAACAAATTAAAAAATTATTAAAAATTAAAATTAAAATTTTATTAAAAAATCAAATTAAATAATTATTAAAAAAATAAATTAAAAAGTGATTAAAAATTAAAATTAATATTTTATTTAGAAAATAAATTAAATAATTATTAAAAATATATATTAAACAAATTTATTAAAAAAACAAAATAATAAAAAAATACAACACAAAAAACAAATAAACCTTACATGTCGCTCTCCATCCTCGCTCGATCTACTTCGCATTCATGGCTAGCCATATCCAACCACATCCAACCTCCTTCCTCGTGCTAGCTCCCATCCATATCTGGTCCCTATCGTTGTCTTGGAAGATTCAACCGACCTGAAATTCGAATGCCCCGCCCTGTTGGACCCCTTCCAAACCTAAGAACACTACCAAACCTTGCAATCATGATCCCACCACTTAGTTGGATCGATTGGAGCTTCAAATTCAAAGAAGATTAAGGTGTTTCAGAGAGAAAGTGACCGACCAAGTGCGACATGTACATGCCAAATCGTATGCTGAAGATTTCTTTTTTGTTTCCTTCGTGTCTCATTGTTCTTAGTTGCACTCTCAAATTGTTGTTGAGTGTTAGCAAAATATTTTCTAAATACTCTGGGATTAGGGTTAGTTTAATGATAGATTTATAGTTTATATTGAAGGTTGTTCTGATTCGTGTAAAGGGATAGTTTATGTTTGTATCTCCATGTTGTTTTATAGTTGTTATGAATGGATTTCCTCCCATCTAAGGGATGGGGCTAAGTTATTGGGTAAATTGGTTCTTGAACAGAACCAATAGTTGAAAGGGTTTTCTTTGGAGTAGTCCTCGCTTAATTGCTCCAACAAACTCATTCATGAATAATTGATAGCAATTCGGGTCTTTGCGCCCAGGCATCGACAACTGAAAGAATATCCAATGTGTACTCTCCTATTTTCTATTTCCTCATGACTCTACATGATAGAGTATGCACAAATGTTAATGATTTGTGGGTTTCCTTTTTATGAAACCCCTCGTAATGCTCTTGCTATTGTCTTCAATTTCTGGGGTTAAATATGAAATTCCAGTCTTGTCCCTCTTTCTCTATGTTTTCTTTGTGAATCCCTCTTTAAGACCAAGATATATATGACTTCAAACCCTAATGCAAAGTATGATTTGTCTAGTATGGCAGAGAAAAGAGAAAGACTAGCAAAGAAATTCTTAATTAACAGTTAAAAATGCTAATAGTTTAGTATCTAAAAGTATCAGACTTTACATTGCTTTGCTCTTCATTTTATTAATTAACAATCATTAATTATTCATTCCCTAAATATCACCAAACTATCCCATCTACCTTTCTAACTCTTTGAAATCCTTCCCAACTTATGATGAACCCTTAGATTAGCTTGCATGTAGGATTAATACTTTGACTTAAGTAGGATTTATGAGTTAAGATGGAAAAATCATATTAATCCTCCCTCCAACTTTAAGCATGATGCCCTCATCGTGGATTTACCATTGTTGCATGTTATAAGTGTAGGAAACAAAAATTCCATCTCTGTAAAATAGATGTGGGAGAAGTTATATAATATATATAACTTCCATCTTTCGATGAATATGGATGTACCTATATTATGAAGCAATAGATAACTAATAGAATCGTATGAAAAAAATGTGAATTTAAAATATCAATTATCAATATCTCAATATAAACTATGATATGGACTACCAATGTCCATTTGTAGATACCACATTTGATCTAGGGAAATGTGATAATTTCACAAGAGCGTTGTGTTTGTCTATTTTTGTGAAGGCACTATTTGTCAACACCTTGTGTCAATGAAAGAAGAAGACCATTGAAGTTGAGTTGAATGGATATGGAAAAGGAAATGAAATGAAAACTTGTATAAATGGGAAATAATGGTTCTTAAGGCATCTAAAAAAAATTAGGGTCTTCTAAGTGAACATAAAAAAATTTAATAGTAAAATTTTGTCCAGATGATAGACTACATCAATAGGAAAATAATAGGGAAATGTTGTAGATAGACTGGAAAGAGTCATTATAGTTCCTTTGTTACTTATTTGTTTCATTACCAATTGTTACAATGAAACCTTCTGTTAATGAACTGTAAAGGAAGTAGCATGCTATATTTATGTAAATTAAAATTCCATATGAAAGATGGGGGTATCTCACTTATACTCTAAACTACCCACATTTAAAAATTTCACTTAGTTGCAAAGAAAGAATCAGAGGACGTGTTTCGGTTTGAATATAACTAGCACATATTAAGCACACACAACACTAACAAATGAAAAAAGTAAGAATATATAGGTTGCAATAATATTTTATTACTCAATTTTCTATTCAAGAAGATTTGATTTTGTGTGTGTGTGTGCCAATGTCTCATTGACAATATTGTCTATTAAAACAGTGTAGATAAATATTTCTCCACTTGAACTATAATAAATATGCTTGCTTCACATTGTTGCTACTCAATGCAAGAGACTTGACACTACTAATTTATTTATGAACAAGATATTATTGATAAATATCTGTTTTTAATGAGAGGAGAATCAATTTTTTTAGATCACTTGAATGAGTTTAACACACTCATAAAATAGTTTGGCTCCATTGGAGATAAATAGAGTAAATAGGACCAATTCCTTATTCTTATAATAAGTATGACAAACTCTTAGGATAGCTTGATAATAATCATCAATGGCTCTTGTAATGATAAGCCAAATATGGAAACAATTGTTAGCTAACTATGAAATGAAGAATTAAGGATAATAATGTGAAAATCACAAAGGTAAAATGTTCTAGTCTAGGAATGATGGCCTATATCTGATTACTCAATTGAAAATGCCTTATGATATTAAAAAATAGGATACATTACTACCGAAGTCATCATAGATAAAATGCAATAGATCAATTTTACAATAAATTGAAAATCAAACTTAGATATTCAATTATGATCTTGTGGTTTCTTAAATATGTTTCGTCAAATCCCTTATGACACTTGGTAACTATATCACTGATTTGATGGAGAGTTACAGGATGCACAATCGAATAGGTATTTTTCAGATTTATCTTCATCAAGTGAGGCAAGTACAGGTAGAAAAGAGGAAATCCATACATCTAGTAGGTCTAGAAGGAAGAGATAAACTAGAGTTGAAAAGACCAGAAGAAAATTCAATAGATGCTTCAATTTTTTTCTTTCTAAAGGGGGGTCATGTTCTTATGCTGATGAGAGCATATGCGGCATCGAGTTGCCCTTGAGGTACAAACATCTAGTGAAATGATGGGTACCCAATGATCGTCCTCAAATAAACATTATTTTTTTGTTGACGAGAGGATATACTGCAATGATCCATCGTCATTACATGGTTTGGGGCTATTTTCCATGGATGGAATAAATATCTACGATGACAAATCAACTGAATTGATGGAGTATGTCGGACCCTGTTACAACTACATAGATTAGCTATAGCTATATAACTATACAAAAAGTATGTGGATATATGGTGTAGATGCAAATTACATACAACTAAAATATAGGGATCATAATAAAGGATAATCAATGTATATTGACGGAATGCCAAAAGCAATGAGGAATATTTTAGGATTTATTAACAACACATGACCCGCAACAAGAAATAAGCAACCCAATTTCATATTTGAGGGGCATGAAGTAAACCGTGCATTCGTATGTGCAATAAAATCAATAGCTGCAGGAAAAGAGTTGTTGATTGACTACAATTTGAATCGAATAGATACATATGTTGCTATTATGGGGGTGGTACATATACTATTTTAACCAACATGTAAGTAATGACTCTTATATTTTATGATTATCATTTACTGTAATATGTTGTAATGCATCTTATCAATTAACAAAAGTGAATTTTAATAATTCATGGTTCTTATATTGTGGCATGGTGATCAGGGTCGAAGGGAACTATCCTTGTAGTAGGTAAACATAAATAAAATTGTATGTAAATATAATGTCCCCTAAGGCATTTGCATGAAGCCTTTGTATGTTGTGTTTCCTTCAATTAGATCAATAATTTAAAAGTTGACCATTTTTCTTTAATTGTAATGTTGAAATAAATCTCAAATATACCTTTCTATTCTTTATGGCTAGAATGACTTTGAGTCCTAAATCATCTATGATGTAAAGTTTATTTTTCTTACGATTTAAAAGTCTTTATGAGAATACTCCTTGTACCTAATGCTATTCTAATGCTTATTGCTTTCGTCGTGGTCTATTTTGTAAATTATCCTTAGTAATCGTATTATGTATAAGTATGTAATATTTCATGTTGATCAATAGGGTGATAGAGGAAAGGAAACATCCTTAGAGAAGTCCACAGATGCTCCTAAGGAAGGGCTTAATGATGAAGCCGGTTTTTTTTTCCATTAACCCAATGCAAACAATAAGGAAGCTTGTCATAAAATTAAACAAGGATTTTTCTTCTTTAATTATGATCCAACCACATACACAAGAGATAAGTGATATAATTAATACCGCGGGGTTACAAATCAAACACTATGGGCTAAACATCATATTTAATTATCCCATTTATTTATTTATGATTTTAATTGTACAATCCTTTACAAAAAACTCTTTATTTTACAGGATTTTTTGCAGCATTATGATCCTCATGATGCAACTATGTGGGTCGACGTTGGTACCAATGTCATTAACACACCATTGATGGACACGTGAGTCACTCAAACCAGTACACCCCCTAGGGTCGATGTCAATAGTACACCCATCCTAAAGAGCACATGCCAAGATGTGCATGAGATGTTATGGATGAAGAACATGATCACATAACAAAATTTGAAGCAATATTTCCTGGATATTCCTGTGTCACTAGTACAGGAACATTACCAGTTAAGTTTTTGCTAGAAAGAGATCTCATCCCCATGAAACTAAAAAATATTATAGGTTGTTGAATTCTTTTAATTATTATGCATAATCTAATTGAAATTTACATATAATCAACAATTATTTTAAACTAACGATAATATCATTTACCAGGAGACGATACATTTTATGGATGCATGAATGACGTAAACCTACAACTATTTGGGCCCACCATATGCACACAGTGGAATTCCCAAAGTTCCAAGTTAAAGGACGAACTTATCAACAAGTTGGTTAATGGCCTATTCGGTGAGGGTACCTTCAACAAAATTGGAGTGCCATCGAAGGAAGGATTATTTAAAATATCCGAGTGACCAATATAGGGTTCATTTATAAAATAAACCTAAGTATGAATTCCCTCCAATGATTCCAAAGAGGGAGTGGAAGATACAAAGCATACTCCGAAAAGAAGGGAAAAAACACCTACATCAGAAAGGTATAAGACACTTTTAATAATGTAATTATGATGTGTTATCATCACTGTGACATACGATTAAGTATTAGAAAATTTTAAATATAGGCTCCCAGATACATCCAAATCCACCAAGGCCATAATAGATAAACATGGGAAGCATAAACTTGGCCCGGGTGGTTACTCAAAACTGACCGCACGATTTGTAAGCATAAATTTTTCTTTTGTGTCCAAATTATGAATTGTTAGAAATTTTAATTTCATATAACTAAAGAATTCGGATTTGTGTACTTATGCAAAATATCAAGGTGCACAATTCAATGAGGATCCTACATAGGAATACCTGAAGCATGCATAGTATCAATACTATCAATCCATTGTTGAATGTTGGGGAAAACACAACCTTTCGACACCCAACTTGACATCGATACAAATGTCCCAAGTAGTGGAACACATGAGCCCAGTGATGCTAGAGTGACTCTTGCAAATAGTGTTCAGCTCGGTACTAGAGGTATTTCATGTGTTATAACAAATTTATAGTATGTATTAAAATAAAAAATATTTATTTGCAAATGGCGTATTAATGATATCCTTTCTTTTTTAAACTTTAGAGCATGTAGATGGTGAGGCAATACAAGAAGAGGAACATGTGGCCACGTTTGAAACTACTCCTCTTGCCTCCACTACTGGAGCAGGTAACAAACACTCTATTGTTGTTTTTATTAATAAAACATTTGTAATACTAATAACTAAACATACCAATTTAATTTGTTTTCTTGTTGTAGTTGATGCCCCTCCCACCTTGCAGTTCCGTCAATGTTTGTATAGGTTTCCAGTAAGACATACGGAGTCTAGGACAAGTACAAGTGAAGAAGGCACATCCAAAATCCTTGCTGATTTCTTGAAAAATAAAAAGAGACAAATAAATAAATGATGATTCTTGGTATTTTATTAGATTGATGTTGTTGTTTGATATTATGCATGACACAATTTGTTTATGGTACTTGTTATATATTTAGAAGGATCTTGTTTCGTAATATGTAAACATAGTTTCTTTTATACACTTTCTTTAGACAAAGTATTTCGTGCCTATGAATGAATGAATGAAGGAATGTTAATATACGTTATTGCATGATAACTGATGTTTCTTTATGTACAAAACCATAGATATGTGTTTATGAACTTGATTATTATGCTAGTGCCTACACATGAACCTTCATGCATTGATTGCAACTATTTTCTACTAGATCAAGAAATAAATGATTGTACTTGTTATATATTTAGGAGGACCACTTGGACCTTCCTTATATGGAGATGATGGAACTTTCAAATAAGTGTGTGGAACACTTGTACATTTGAGAGAGACATGAATGAGATGTATCCCGCCTTGTTATTACATCCTTGGTCTTGTGGTTAGAAAGGTTGTCTTCCCACTTTGTTGTTCTTGGTCTTTTGGGTAAAAGGGTTGTCTTCCCACCTTGTGGTTTGATGGACATTTACCCATCCTTGATTTCTATTAGTGATTATCCTTGTGATAGCCTAATCTTGTGTTGACCATGACTTGTTGGTCCTATGTGCTAGATCTCACCTTAAGCAAGTCACCCTACCTTTTATATTGACCCTAGTACCCACTCCTAAAGACATCAAAATATTAACGTTTGTCAACCCTCTAAAAAGAAAGGATGTCTTGAGAAACCCTAAATTAATAAAGAATTAGAAGTGGGATCCTTCTATAAGTCTTTAAGAGGTTTTAAAAATTCACATATTTCATCATTGTGAGTACAACATCAATTGGAATTTATGTTGCGACCACCGAGACTTTGTTTTAGGGATGTCATTTCTCATTTGTGGAGGTCGGTGCTTGTTGCCCTTGTGGATTGTTTTGGGGATGCCTCTTCCTGATAGTACTTGATTTAGGGATATGATCTACTTGTTGAAGGATTACATCTGTCATGAGGACTATTTTTAGGTCTACCACTACATGTTGCGGGTGCCATTTGTCATGAGGATTTTTTTAGGGTTTTCATTGACTATTAAGGCTGCCGTGTGTTATGTGAATTGTTCTTAGCTTGCTGCCAATTGTCATCTGGATTGTTTTTCAAGGGTGTCACTACCTTGTTGAGGATATTGCTTGGTTAAGCTCTATTTTTTTATATTTTTGAGACTTCGACTAATTACATGCCTTTTGTACCCTCTCCTATACCTATCTAAACCTATCCTACAACTCTTCCTATCTCTCTCTCATAGGTATGTACAAAACCCTCCAATAAGGATCAGTTTTGTTCCAGTTGATCGGCTTTCCTTTGAGAGGCATAGTCTGATATAAAAGTTAAATTTATGAGTATAAGGAAGTTCCATCTCATTAAATGAGTTTCTAGACTCGTTCTCTCACTGTTGCTATAAATTTTTTTTAATTATATTTTTTTTAATTACTTTTACTACTACATGTGTTCTATTAATCATATATCTGCAGTCAAAACCTTAAATTTAACACAATGATCCTTGGTGAGTGTTAGAGTTGGAACAGATGAAAATTACAGAGTTAAAGTTGAAAAAGATGAAAAGTATGTTTTAATTTGTCTTGTTAGATTTACTACTATTTCTGTACTATTTTGTTTCAATACTAGTTCAGAAATTTATTTTTGGATTAAAGTACACATTTTTAATTTTCTACTTCAAACCCTAACCTAACCCTAATTTTAACAATATTTTCCATCACTAAAGTCCTTGAAAAGCAACTGTAAACTTGTAGCTATCACCATAAAAATAAAAATAAAATATTCATATCTTTCAACCTTAACACAATGATCCTTGGGGAGTGTTAAAGTTGAAAGAGATCAAAATTATGTTTTAATTTGTCTTGTTAGATTTACTACTGCTGATGTACTATTTTGTTTCAATACTAGTTTAGAAGTTTATTTTTTCATCAAAGTACATTTTTTTTAATTTTTTGCTTCAAACCCTAACCCACCCCTAATTTTAACAGTATTGTCCATCAATGAAGTCCTTGAAAAGCCTCTGTAAACTTGTACCTATCACTATAATTCCAAGGAGTAGTCAGGATCATGACCACTTGGACCTTCCTTATATGGTGATGATATAAATTTCAGTTAGTGTATGGAACACTTATACATTTGAGAGAGAGAAATAATTGGTATCACCACCTTGTTATTACATCCTTGGTATTGTGGTTAGAAGCAGGTCACTGCTTGTGTTGGCTTTCCAAATTACCTTATGGACTATTTGAAGGGTGGCTCTTGATGATAATACCTAATATAGGGATGTGATCTACTTGTTGAAGGATTTCATCTGTCATGAGCATTGTTTTTAGGTCTTCCACTTCATGTTGGGGCTACCATCTTTCATGCGGATTGTTTTTAGGGATACCGCTGACTATTAGGACTACCATATATTGTATTAAGGATTACATGAGCTATGTGAACTGTTATTAGGGATTCCAACTATCATGTGGACTATTTCTTAATGGTTTCGTGTAATGTCCCTTTTTAAATTTTATGAAATGACCAATGTTTTCACTTTTTTCCCATATTTCGACCTTTGACTAGTTTTGATGTCTAGGTCTCCAAATTGGCCCTAATGCTCCCAAATATTATCAGAGTGTGTATGAATGATATTAATACTTAAATATTATGTTCATATATGATTTATAACCCTCCAATCACTTCTGTAAACTAGTGATTGGGAGTCTTTCCTAGCAATTTGGGATTCCAATTCCCCCTCGGGTAAATGCTGGAAATGGCTTCTCAAATGCTCCCAACCCCTCTCGAATTTATAAATAGAGGTAGGGGATGTGTAAGGGACATTTTAAATTCTCATATGCATTATGGTTCATTTTATACAGGTTGTTATGACTCTTTCCAAAACAACTCCCAAATCACTATTTCGACCCTTGGGGAAAATGCACCAAATCTTCTCCCAATGCAATAAAAACGAGTAAAATGGATTCCAATGATTAAGTACTGAACATGAAACTTAAAATGAAAAATTTATTTCAATCCATTCATCACACATATATCATACAGACATTCCTCCATTCGAAATAATAAGCATTACCATGGCATATATCAAAATAGAGTGGAAATGGTCATTGTTTGCTCATTAAAAGTGATTTTGACATACAAATCTTGGGTATTTCGACTTGAAACTTTCTGATAATGAAGAATATAGAATATTTAACTGATTACAATCATAAATATACCAAGAGGATCTCTCCCAAATAGTACAAGAGCTCACCCAAGGCGTAATCCATCCATGAGCATGAATATGCAAAGAAAACTGGAAATGGTTGAGAGGAAGTGCGGCAATAGAAGAACCCACGATCTTCCATGTAGATTCCACCTACAATTAAAAATCCATTAAATATCCTTGAAAGACCTTATTGGCCTCCCCAAACACCATCTTGGATGGGAATCTTTCACCCTCTAAATTGGCTAAGGCAAGAAAACTAGTCATCCACTAGCTCTCACAATTCACAAATGACAATTTCTCAAATGATTAAAATCCCTTCTCTTGCTTTATTCCTGTATTTTATAAACATCCTTATACTTATAAGTTCCCCAATCCATCCACAAACTCAAGCCAGTTTGAATTAGGGTGTGTGCTCATGATTTTCAGTGTGTCCTCCCTTTCCTAGCCTTCCACCTTCCCCAATTTCAAGTTGGAGTCCATTGAGATTCCCAAACACCATGAGAGCTCTCTTGGATGCTCTATTTTGACCTGAAATGTCGGCCTTCAAATATTATTTGTGTCATAGGTGGCATAGTATCTTCATAATTGTTGTCATAGAGCTAGGGAATCTAGTCCAAGTGTCTCACTAGCTCCAAAATGACTCTTCCTCTCCCATGTAAGTTACATTTCCTCCAAAATTAGACCTATGATGAATATGGACAAGTGTATTATCCTTCTAAATCATCCAAGAACCTTTATTATTCCCATGGATTCTAAATTGCAAGAGGAGGATTCCATGTGGCACCAAATTTCTCTCTTATGTGGGCCCCATAGTCTCCATGTGTCTCCATGCTCCATTACCACTTCAATTTTCTCTTGTATTTATTTAATAAGCTACATTATTAAATATTTATCCCATTCTAATGTATTAACATCATTCATTAGCTCCCTTATTAAAATTCCAAATGTATCCATCCAACCTAGGGAACTAGTAGGATTGATGGAATTGTCCTGCTATGCAATTATTTGAATGGGGGCATTACATGTCGCTACCTTGTTGAGGCTACTGATTGGTTGAGATCTAATTTTTTTGAGATTTTTGAGACTGCCACTAATTACAGGTTTGTTGCACCCTCTCATGTATCTGAATAAACATATCCTACATCTCTTCCTATGTCTCTCTAACATGTGTGTACAAAACCCTCTAGTAAGGCTCAACTTTGTTCTAGTTGATCAACTTTCCTCTAAGAGGCAAAGTCTAATTTAAAAGTTAAATTTATGAGTATAAGGAAGTCCATCTCATTAAGTGAGTTTCCAGACTTGTTCTCTCATTGTTGCTATACTTTTGTTTAATTATATTTTTGTTAATTACTTTTATTACTGCATTTGTTCTACTGCTCATATATCTACAGTCGAAAACTTAATTTTAACACGGTGATCCTTGGTGAGTGTTAAATTTGAAAGAGATGAAAATTATTTTTTAATTTGTCTTGCTAGATTTACTACTATTGTTGTACTATTTTTCTTAGTACTAGTTTACAAGTTTATGTTTGCATTAAAGTACAATTTTTTTTAATTTTCCGCTTCAAACCCTAACCTAACCCTAATTTTAACAATATTGTCCATCAATGAATTCCTTGAAAAACCTATGTAAACTTGAAAATTTTCACTATAATTCCAAGTATCTTCTGCTACGCTTGGTGAGAGAAGAAAGGCCCATAAATAAAAAAAATGAACCATGGATCTCCATGGGGGTAAGAAGTTTCAACGAGATTAGTGTGGAGATTTTAGTTTTTAAGAAGCTGCAATTTTTAAGAAATCTCTAGTTGAGCTTCTCTACACCTGTAATACGATCATGAGGGTTATCTTCATTCATAAAACCCTAATTCAACAACAACCTTGCATTTGGTTGAGGGCCACACCCGCTAAAAATCAATGAAACTCTAATATTTTTAAAAGTTCATCCAAATAGAAACATTTAAAGTGACATGAATGCCTATCAACTAGGTCCTAAGCTTCTTAAAAGAGGTCAAGGTGTTGTTATTTTTTTTTATAATTTTTAAGGAAAAATGAGGAAAAACCTTTAGTTAAAACCTTCTGATTTTTTTTAATTGTTTCCATACCATCGAATTGCCAACGTGATTCACCTAAATGCAAACTTTGGGCCATACCCCTAATATTATTGCATATACTTTGATAATTTCTTGATTTTATCTAAGGTTGGGAAGGTAGATATTTTTTTTAATCTCTTTGTAGTGTTCAAAGTAAGAGATGGTAGGTCCAACTCTACCTAATATAATGGCCTTTGACTAGGTTGAGCAATGGAAATAGAGGAATGGAAACATATGAAATATTTGAGGAAGCATGTAGGAAAGTATGTAAGCTAAATGACATGATTTGTGTAATATTTATCGACACACTTCATAGGGATGAAAAGATTGAGCAAGCTTCTATTGTGGGTTCTTTATTAAGGGAAGTAACAAATCCCAACCTATTGTAAAATACTTGTCAAATATATCACACAAAGTGTACAAAACAAAACACAAATTCTACTATGGAGTTGCACTAAAGTTGATGGTGTACTTTCTCATTGCTGCTTTTCAACCTTTTGATGTTCAAGCTTAGTATTAGCATGTTCTTGATGAACTTCCAATATGGCATACTACACATTTTCATTAGTATTATAATTCTTTCATCCTGGTTAATGACTAAGGTTTTGGCATATAAGTTTATGGGATCTAGTTCAGAGTATCAACTTTGTACCTCTAAGTGAAAAGTTTCCAAAGAGATTTTCTGCTTAGTGCTACCCCTTCTAGAAACTTGTCAATTGCTTATTCTTTCTAGAATTTAGCATGCACTTTGTATTGAACCACAAGGGGCACCTACATATGAACATATAAAATATGCAATTGGAGTAGGTGATCAACCAATAGGATTTTTTAAAGAAAAATTTGAGTAAGCTTACTAAAAATGAACATCGTTGTTTCAAAAGAAGACAAAAAGATAAATAGGAAATTTGTAAGGTTTAAATTTGTTCTATATATCAGCACATTTATACAAACTATTTCCTATGCAACTAAAGACAATCTGCAATTGCGTCATATACAAAGTAAATTATGGCCACCTTTGGGTTATGTTAGGTCCTCAAGCATTGTGATTTAGTTCACAATATTGATGCCTCTATTATGATGTGTTTCCCTTAAATAACATGTAATATTGGATATTTGTTTAGAATATTCATTTCTTAGGAACCTCTATTGTAGACTTTTCCCCAAAAAAAATTTCAGTTTGATTAGTTCTTTTGTCTGCTTGTCCCTTAATTCCTTGGTTTGAGTATTTAGTGTTTGTTCTAGTTCTGCAAATTATCAATCTTATTCATCAAATATTGTGATCCCTCTTTGTTATTTCCTTAACATTTACTCTCTACTTATTTGATAAATTTGCACTCCATTTTATTAAGAGATATGCTCAATGTGGATACTAACACGCATGCATAATTTCTAGTAAGCAATCTTTCAAGTATAGATTAGCATTTTAGTTACCTAACCTCATTTTTATACAAATTTCATTTGTTAATATAAAAAAATGGAAACCTTATTTGCTTATTGTTGTTAGACACATTCGCTATGGCATTCTTATGAGTTCCATCCATCTAGCATGGATTCAATCACACCTAGACATCCCACTACTCGATATACATTGCATTCATTGGATTAATTTTCCTCTACCAAAGTTTGCTCATTGTGAGATTATTCTTTTTAAATTGCTTCCATATCGTTGGATTACCGACATTATTCACCTAAAAACAATGACGAACAATCTGTCGGTACCAAAAAATCATCATCGAATACACTATATTAACGTTGGATATCCTACATACTACAAGGTGGTGTTGAGGCCTGGAAAACCGCAGGTAACAACAGCTAGGGATTCTCCCCAGTAAACGTTCCCAACTAGCCAACTACACAATCCACCGTGTATATTTTTAGATTTTTTTTGAATTTAAGTATGATGTGCAAGTGCCTATCTAAAAATGCAGATTGATAGAGATAACGAGGAGCGTCACAATGTGATGCGTAGGTTCTTACCTCTCGTCTTAACTCTCTCGCATCTAAATCACACCCAGCAAGAAACTAAAACTTACTATCTAACCTATCCCTAGGGAGCAAAATTATCAGTTATCAATGAGTAATGTATTTCTGCGCATGCATTAAGAAAAATCATAGATAGCTATTACTTATTTCATAACACATGAACATTAATAGATATATGAACAACAAGATAGCTTATTGTTTATGAGAACCTTCATTACTCACAGTGGAAATTTCACAAAATAAACTATAAGACATTCATAACATAAGCAGAAATGCAATGAGTTAGAACGGTCTCACAGTTAATGGACATAAGCTGAAAATGAAATAGTTCACATTCAACTGATCCATAGCACAACATTTGAAACATTCCACCAAGCTTTCTCCAACAAGAAACTTGTAATTCTTTATTGCAAAAGGAAATAGTTCTTCTTACAACATACTTCTCACAAATATGTCTGGGAAAAAGTCCTTTCTCTATCTAAGCTCTCCTATATTTATACAAAAAAGAAAAACCTTTGGGCTGCCCCCAAATGACTTTTGGGCTTCCCTAACGTTTCAATCCCAAAATTTTGTCTTGTAGTGAGTGCTCATAATTTTATACAATATATTACATTTCAAATTAAAATTTTAAGAGCACTTTATAAAGAGGGAACAGCTTGGTCGCTGATGAACTTTTTCCAAGCCTGGGCCTTTGCCGCTATCTATTATGCTCAATAATCCGTTGGTATTTTTTAGATCCTATTGATCTTAGACCCCACTTTCTTCTTCTCTTTTCTTCATTTTTCTTTCTCATGTTCCATTCCTCAGCCAACTCTCTTATGCTTTGTCTTTTAGATATGTATTCTTTGCAGCAGCTATCACCCTGTCCTAAACATAACAAAAAACTGTATCATTCTATTTACCTCCTCCATATGCATTATGTAAAATAAAGTATACACAGTATTAATGCATGAAAGGAAAGCATGATAAGGCAAAGAAAATCCTGCAAGATGGCTCTAAAAATCCTCTAATTCCATCTGCAATTCAAAAAACAACCCTAATAGAAAAACTCATCATTAATCCGGACTGTATTCAAGATCATCCAACTTTTCAATAAAACATGAACCACACTATCAATAATACTAATCATCAAATGTGAGACCCTATACTGTGTTCTCATCGCGAAATCCCCAAATCGATCAAAAATCAAAAACCTCCATCGCCCATGAAATAGGGTAAAAACACACCAAATCGGCGGGAAAACCCTATAGACAGGAAAAACACTATCAGCAGCCAGAATCACTAAACTTCGGTCGGATAGTGCACTAGACAGCCGCAACAATGGGACACAAACAGACTAAGCACCCCGCGACAAAATAAAACGCTGGTGAAATAAAGCACTAAACACCGTCATAGGAGAAATCAGAACCACTATTCAATAAACACATTGGCATCGGTGAGAGGAAGGACTATATGTCGGACGGTTAGTTCACTAAGCAGCCGCAACGGCGGAAGACATACAGACTAAGGGTTCCATGGTCAAATAAAAACTGTCGACGATCGAAACAACTAACAACTAACTCATCGAAACCTCAAGACAAAAATACTCCGTAGTGTCAGCGAGACAACCAACAAGGCCTCTAAAACGATGATGACGTAGCATACTAATGCTCTGACCGTGATAAAACAAAATCACCGACAGTCAAAAATAAAAGTTTTGAAAAATAAAACAAAGGAGATAAAAGTGCATCGGCAAAAAACAGGACTGTCCATCGAGACGTTCATTGTTTACCTTCTGAAACGGCGGCTGCATAGAGACTTAATGCCCCGATTCATTGTTCAACTGACTTCCGATGGTGATAAAGGAAATCATATACAAATAAAAACTTTAAGTTCCATATTCAAAAGCATTAGCTCGACAAAAGGCAATTTTGGATCATTCAACCTCCAAAATGAAGGAAAACAATTGACCTCAATTCAACCTCAAAAAATCCAAATTTGTAGCAAAGGAAAAACAGAGTTCAGGAATCCAAACAATCCCATGCAAGATAAAATCAAAAGGAGGGTCCAAACTTTTAAAAATTTGGGAAAAAATTTGCAGGTGCAACAATTGGTGACTACCTGGTGAACACAAATATCTAGATAACTTCTTCTTTGAACAACAGATTGTTTTGACAATAAATACCAGCATGCTGAATTTTTATAGATGTCTGTATTTACCAAATGACAGAGGTATGTACTTTAATCATTGATGATAGTCCAATTTAGGGATAATGGGAACCAAGATTTAAAAGTCTAGATAACTCTTTTGAGGCCAGGAATATGAATTTCATTTTTTACCTCTGTCTTCGGGTAGCTCCTAGCTTGGACACCACATGATTGTAACATATGGTAAATAGAAATATTCATTTGTTCCTCATTCCCATGCCATTTTTCACTTTTGTGCTTTTGGACCTTTTGTCCTTTTTGAGTCCTCCTGCATGCCTTCTTTTTGAATTTTTTATTCAGGCTCCTCTATCCATAGTGTCCTTTTGTGTGAAAGATGTATTTAATTTTCAGCTCACGGATGGAGAAGAACTTTGGAAATCTTGTACTCATATGGTTTAGTACTTTGTTTTGATACATATTTCTTTCTTAGGATATTTTGACTCTTATTTGCCTTTTGGCTTTCAATTATTGGCATGGGATCTTTTAAATATAATATATTGTTTACCATGCTTCCTCTCCATGGGTCTTTTTTGTCACCCCCTAAGACATTTTAAATGTGGGATGGATGGAGCCTCGAAATAGTATTCCAGACCTTTTGATCCTGAGTTATTTTACAAGGATTAAGTAGGACTTCAATTTGTTCATAGCCATCTAGGGAAACTGCTGAACTAGAAGAATCTCTTTCAAATAAATCAATAGTACACAGTCTTATAATCAAGGATTTTAGTTAATCTAGAATTCTGATGAACTCCATGCAACCAAAAGTTTGCTTCTTTATTAAAATAAATCAAACCCTAACTAAAAACAAAAAAAATAAAATAAATCCAAAACAACACAAAGCAATCAGTTTATTTATGTATAAGATAATCAAGAAATAAAAATCAAGAAAAATAAAGTTTGAGAACTAAACCACTAACTGGTCAGTTCTCTGCCCACCCCTGTAATCTGACAACTTGTAAGTTGAGGGGCTAGGCTTGATTGCAAATTTAAAAAGGCCTACCCATTATCTAATTCTACTGATCTTGAATTAAAAACTACATCTGAAACTAAATCTACTATTTTACAGTCAATCTCATCAACCTGTGAAAATTGAAGGAGATCGGGCTAGGTGTTTGGTGTACTACTGGCTTCTTCAGCTTGGTAATTTCCCAGTTCTAGTTCAATAAACTAATTTCCCAATACAGAATTCACTGGTTCATTTTTTTCCTCCAATTGAGTTACATTGTGCTTCATCTGAGGCTCTCTTAATACTTTTATCTGATTGGGAATTCCCTTATGAGGTAACCACAGATGTGACCAATCTGATGCAAAATATCCATCTAGCCTTGCTGACCAATCTCGACTCAAAACAAGTCCATAAGCATCAGGTATGTCTGCTACTACAATATCGATGTACTGACATACCCTTTCATTTGCAAATAAGTGAATCAGAACATATTCCATTTCCTCGATTACTTTCACAGTTGTCCTGTCTAACTGAATAACCTGCCAAGTATATGGTTTAGGTTGTCCATTTATCTTTTTGCAGGATGAAAGTGGCATAACATTGACTGATTCCCCTGAGTCTACTAAACAATTGTGCACATTATGGTTGAAAATCTCAAAAGTTAGGAGAAATGGTGGGGTTTTATACTTAGACTTACCTCCCACACTTGCTTCACCAATTTCTTCTTCTTCAGGTTGGTTGTCAGTGGGAAGTTCTTCCTTTGGTACTTCAAGTGCTTTTAACAATTTTGCTTTCTGCCGAGGCACATTACACATTTCAAATAGTGAGATATTTGCCTTAGATTTTTTAATATCTTCCACAATATCATACCCCATCTCATGTTCTTTGAGATTTTTTTTTACATTATCAATCTTCTCTTCAACAGGCTTAACAGGCATGTTAATTTTCTTCGGATCTTGACTTGTAATGGTAAATTCAGGTATTTTATCAACTATGGTGTTCTTTTGTACTTTCTTCATATTTTCTTGAAGTCTCTTGATTTTTGAAAGTATTGACTTGTCTTATTTCACCAAACCCTGGCTTCTTGTTGTCACATTGGTTTCTGATATCTCCTCTCGTTTCAAAGAACCTTCTTCCAACGTATCAAACATTGAGACACAATCCCATAAAACTAAAGCATCTTCCTCTTGTTTTTCTATGGATTGATTATTTTTTTCTTCCTCCTCATCAGTTTCTATTAGTTTGGAGTCCAATAACTAATTCATTACCAATGTCATAGAATTTATCCATTAGGGGCAATTCTTCTCAGAATGAGGTTGCTGATGAAAGGTGCAAAAATTATCCATACCTACCTCAGTTAAATTCATTGATGCAGGACTATGTGGAGGAGGTTTAGGTTGATTGTTGCCCTCCCTCATTTTATAGTAAGGCTTATAATATTTATGAGCTTCCTTTTCTTTTTCCAAATCTATTACTCTGTTGGATAGCTTCTGCAACATCTTCACCATCCCTTCAAAATCCTGTGACCGCTCATCAAAAGTTTTTTCTTCCAACTGCACAGGATAATTCTCAATTCTCTCCATCTCAACCTCTACCCTTTCAGCTTTCTCGTAGGTTTCCGATAATGTAGGTTTGACTGACATCTTGGAAAACATGGCCAATTCATGCCCTAGAGCTCAAGTATAATATTCAATCAGAATTTTATCAGATGGTTTATCAGCTGCAGAATTTTTTTTTAGATAAGCAGCAAATCTTTGAGTGAAATTATGCACTTTTTCCTTTCTTTCTTTCTTTAAAGCACATAACCCTTTCATTAAAGCTGCATGAGTTTTCTGGACTGCATATTTACTTCTAAATATTCTCTAAAATGTGTCCCAGTCTGTGATTGAATTTGCAGGAAGAGCAAAATAGCATGAGGCTACTGCTCCTTTCGGGGTACGTGGAAACAATCTGCAGACTACATCTTCATGTTCTCTAGCCTGTAGTCCTTCTATAGCCAAGTAAAAACTTTGCAAATGATCATCTACCAAAAAATTTTCACTTGGGTCAAACTTAGGCAACATTTTGTCAAAAGCTTGAGGAAAATCATGCAAGGGAGCTGCCATGTTCAAAGGCGACCTAGCCTTCCAAGCAAGTGGTGGATTTGGTTGGTTTGCATTTACATGAGCCATGATTCTGGGTGGAGAATGAGGTGGTGAGTGAACAAGGGTATGAACAGGTAAACAGTAAGGTGTATCCGGGCCCAACTGATTCAAAGGTTGATCAACTTCCTGTAGGGATGCTTCTACCAGTTCTTCAAGGTCTTCTACCAACACTGAATCTTCCAACTGAGGGCGATCTGTCTTCCAATATTCTCTTCTAGGTAAGACAGGAATAATTGGTAATCCTCCGATCTTCTTCGCATATGCCCTAGTAAATATTCTCAGATCATCAACTACTTCGTTATCTATAGAATACATATGCTCTTTACCCTTCTCTTCAGGAGTTGGATTGTGAAACAAAGTGCTTTTAGAACTGTCACCGGTGGAATAATTTCGAGGAAATGAGTTTCCTTGGCCAGCGATGCACTAGTGGCCCTCCTTCTAGTGCCAAAAACTGTTGAGGCTTGGAAAATCGTAGGTAACAACAATTAGGGATTTTCCCCAGTAATCGTTCCAAACTAGCCCGCTACTATTTGGTATGGGGAATCCATCCGGTTTACAGTCTGGCTATCGTAGGTCAAATAAAAGGTTTTACCGGTTACGGCCTGGTCCACAAGTGCCTATCTAAAACTGTAGATTCATAGAGATAACAATGAGCATCACAATGTGATGTGCAGGTTCTTACCTCTCGTCTTAACTCTGTTGCATCTAAATCACACAACAAGAAACTAAAACTTACTATCTAACCTATCCCTAGTGAGCAAAATTATCAGTTATCAATGAGTAATGTATTTCTGCGCATGCATTAAGAAAAATCACAGATAGCTGTTACTTATTTCAGAACACATGAACATTAATAGATATATGAACAACAAGATAGCTTATTGTTTATGAGAACCTTCATTACTCATAGTGGAAATTTCACAGAATAAACTATAAGACATTCATAAGATAAGCAGAAATGTAATGAGTTAAAACGATCTCACAGTTAATGGACATAAGTTGAAAACGAAATAGTTCACATTCAATTGATCCATAGCACAACATTTGAAACATTCCAACAATCTTTCTCCAGCAGGAAACTTGTAATTCTTTATTGCAAAAGGAAATAGTTCTTCTTACAACATACTTCTCACAAATATGTCTAGGAAAAAGTCCTTTCTCTATCTAAGCTCTCCTATATTTATACAAAAAAGCAAAACCTTTGGGCTGCCCCCAAATGACTTTTGGGCTTCCCTAATGTTTCAATCCCAAAATTTTGTCTTGTAGTGAGTGCTCATAATTTTATACAATATATTACATTTCAAATTAAAATTTTAAGAGCACTTTATAAAGAGGGACCATCTTGGTCATTGATGAACTTTTCCCAAGCCTAGGCCTTTGCTGCTATTGATTCTGCTCAATTATCTGTTGGTTTTTTTTAGATCCTGTTGATCTTAGACCCTCACTTTCTTCTTCTCTTTTCTTCAATTTTCTTTCTCTTGTTCCATTCTTCATCCAACTCTCTTCTCCTTTGTATTTTAGATATGTCTTCTTTGCAGAAGCAATCACCCTATCCTAAATGTAAAAAAAAAATGTAGCAGTCTATTTACCTCCTCCATATGCATTCTGTAAAATAACGTATACACAGTATTAATGCATGAAAGGAAAGCATGATAAGGCAAAGAAAATCCTGCAAGCTGGGTCTGAAAATCCTCTAAGTCCGTCTGCAGTTATAAACACAACCCTAATAGAAAAACTCATCATTAATCTGGATTGCATTCAAGATCATCCAACTTTTCAACAAAACATGAACCACACTATCAATAAGTCTAATCATCAAATGTGAGACCATGTAGTGTGTTCTCATCATGAAATCCCCAAATCGATCAAAAATCAAAAACCTTTGTTGCCCATGAAATAGGGTAAAAGCACACCAAATCAGCGGGAAAACCCTATCAGTAGGAAATACACTATCGGTGGACGGAATCACTAGACGTCGGGTGGATAGTGCACTAGATAGTCGCAATGGAGGGCCACAAATAGACTAAGGACCCCGCAACAAAATAAAACGTCATTGAAATAAAGCACTAAACATCACCGTAGCAGAAATCGGAACCACTATTCAATAACACATCGGCATCGGTGAGAGGAAGGACTATATGTCGGACGGTTAGCTCACTAAGTAGCCGCAATGGTGTAAGACATAGAGACTAAGGGTTCCACGGTCAAATAAAAACTGTCGATGATCAGAACAACTAACAACTAACTCATTGGAACCTCAAGACACAAAATACTCCGCAGTGTCGACGAGACAAACAACAAGGCCTCTGAAATGGCGGCGACGTAGAAGACTAATGCTCTGACCGTGATAAAACAAAATCGCCAACAGTCAAAAATAAAAGTTTTGAAAAATAAAACAAAGCAGATAAAAGCACATCTGTGAAAAATAGGACTTTCCATCAGGGCATTCATTGTTTACCTTCTGAAATGGCGGCTACATAGAAAACTAATGCTCTGATTCATTGTTCAACCAACTTCCGACAGCAATAAAGGAAATCATCTACAAATCAAAACTTTAAGTTCCACATTCAAAAGCATTAGCTAGACAAAAGGCAGTTTTGGATCACTCAACCTCCGAAATGAAGGAAAACAATTGACCTCAATTCAACCTCAAAATATCAAAATTTGTAGCAGAGGAAAAACAAAGTTCAGGAATTCAAACAATCCCAGGCAAGATAAAATCAAAAGGAGGGTCCAAAATTTTAAAAATTTGGGAAAAAAGTTGTAGCTGCAACAGGTGGTAAGAAGGAAGTGATACACCTGTTATGAAACACATTGTCGTCGATGATAGATAACCCTTTTTCTCCACAAGAATTGGCTATAGGACTCCTTTGCGCCACATTTCCAACGTCGAAGTGTTAGTCTAGATTGCACATGGGTTCTCCTTCTGGCCAAATAACTGACTATTATGCAGTCTAATATCTGATGTCCAAATGTTGAATTCATTCAAATAACCGACTGATGTTGAGTGCAATATCCAACGTTTAAACTTCATATATAGTTGTATAGTCGACAATTTTTTAGTGCGATATGCGACATCTAAACGTTGGATACGGTTAGATAACTGACATGTTGTGCATCCGATATTCGATGATGTGACATCGGATAAAGCTCCATCTTCATATTTATTTTGTCGAGTTTTCTAAAGAGGGGACTTTTTTACCTCTATTTTTGGCTAGTTTTTTACCAATTTTTTTTCCATGAATCTTTATGAAATTTTCAAAATGTTCAAAAACAGTGCTAGATATTACAGAGTGTGGGTGTTGGGGGTTTTCCTGTCACCTGATTTCATTTATGAGCTTAAAATCACCCAACAAACAACAAATATTACAGATTTTGTAGATTAAATTCATGGGATTCTGATAGAAAATCAACCTGAAAGTCAAAAAGTCCTCTCGTTAGACAGCTCCTTATTTTGTTTTGAATTTTGGTTAGATAAAGGACGTCGTGGGTCGAACAACCGACATTTTTTTAGTTCGCTAGATTCCCGTTGAAATTGCATCAATGGTATTTTTGAGCCAAATTTGTTGAATGTGCGTCAGTTTTTTGTTTGATAAACGATGGTTAACCATCGGATTTTGGTACACAAGAATTAGTGGTTGGAATCCCTAGTATGGATCTAGAGGGTGTTTGTGGTAGTATTATCCATGTGATGTGTTATGCAACCAATTCCTAGAAATAACATAAAAATAGAAAAAATAGACCAAAAGAGAGTAATCCACGCCTTAATAATGAATAACAGAGATAAATAACAATCCTCTTCGAGTGAGGAACCTCCTTACACAATGTACTTATGTACCCAAGACAAGACAATATCCAATGATGACTAAAATGGGAATATCTCCTTCCTATATAAAGGAGACAAAGGTGTACAATAACAACTAATAGACCCACTAATATACTCAAGCTGACATAAATAATATGTAACGCACCACAATATAGGGGGTAATGCGCTACACTATATGGGGTAATGTTCCATCATTAAGAGCTTAACATGCACCTCCCCTTCAAAAAGTGTTGTCCTCAACGCTGAAGTAGTTCTGGATGCTACTGTATAAAGTACTCATCTTCCCATGTTGAATCTTCCGTGGGTAAGTTCTTCCATTTAATCAGATACTCTGGAATTGATTGATTTCGAAGCTGTCTAGTTCTTATTTCAGTGATTTCTTTGGGCTCCAAGATGATTTTTCCTTCCTCATCAATTCTGGTAATATCATTTGAAGTGGTAGCTTGTCATTGATTACCTTCTTCAAACAAGAAACATGGAAAGCTGGATGGACTCGTGAAGATGAAAGTAGTTCCAATTTGTAGGCCATACTACCTATCTTTGGAAGAACCTTATGGGGACCATAGTATTTGGGTGATAATTTATTATCCTTATTGTTGTTCTTCAAGGACATTTGTTTGTATGGTTGTAGTCTTAAAAACACCCAATCCCCCACATTAAATCTCCGTTCACTGCAATGTGATCTGCTTGTTGTTTCATTTGATTTTGTGCTAGATGCAAGCTGTCCTTTAAGAGTTGAAGAACTTGTTGTTGATGTTTCATGTGTTCTTCCACTACTTGAACCTTAGAGGAGTCTATTACTGAAGATGTGATGGATGGTGGATGATAGCCATAAAGTGCCATAAATGGGGTCATTTTTTATGATGTATGGAAGGAAGTGTTATACCACCATTCTGCCAAGGGTAACCACTTGGCCCATTGTGTTTGTTTACCAGCTACAAAACATCGAAGATACCCTTCCAAATATTTTTTTACGATCTTTGTTTGTCCATCATATTAAGGATGATTTGATGAGCTATGAGCTAGTTGAGTACCAAAACAAGAAATAATTCGGTCAAAACGTTGTTAGTGAAATTGGGATCCCTGTCACTTACTATAATATTTGGATTACCGTGTAGTTTTTGGACCGTATCCATAAAATAATTGGCGATCGTGCTTGCTTTGAAGGGGTGAGATAGTGCATATAAGTGTGCATATTTAGTAATTCTATCAACAACCACCATGATGACACTCTTTCCTTCTAACTTTGGTAAACTTGTGATAAAATCCATCGAGACCTTTGTCCACCTTTGGCTTGGAATGGAAAGTGGTTATAGGAGACATGGAGTCTTAATTGTTTCAAGTTTATTTTGTTGGAAAACCAAACATTCTATCACAAATTTTTTAACATCATTTTTAAGATCATCCCAAAAATTATTTCTTTACCTTGTGGTAGGTTTTTAAGAAACCTGAGTGCCCTCCTATCGGCGAGGATTGGAATTCAAAAAGTACCTTTTGCTTGAGTTCGGAACTCTTACCAAGATATAGGTGATCCTTGTACCATAGAAAGACATATTTCCATGTAAATGTATTAGAGGCACTGGGATCCTGCTGCATCTTTTGAATGAATGTCCATATTTCTTCATCATTTTTTCATTCATCCCCTACTTCAGCTATCTAATCCAGTTGGATGATTGAGATAAAATAGAGTAATCCTTAAACAACCTCATATTTCTTGGAGAGTGCATCTGTGACAACATTTTGCTTCCCCTTTTTGTAGAAGATTTCAAAGTCATATCCCAACATATTTGTCACCCATTTGTGTTTCTCTTCTAAAGATATCCTTTGTTCCAAGACGTATTTAAGGCTATCATGATCAGTTTTAACCTTGAAATGTCTCCCCATAAGGTAGGGGCACCATTTCTTCAAGGCATGTAGTATTTCCAACATTTCCTTCTCATAAATGGGATTTTTAAAGTTATTTCCCTTGATTGGATAACTTGTGAAAGCAAGGTGTCCTTCTTGTGTTAGTACAGCTCCAATTCCATTTCTTGAAGCATCACATTCCACAATAAAGGTTTTTGTGAAGTATGGTATCGCTAAAATATGACCTTTACACATTGCCTCTTTTAGTTGTTGAAAATATTGAGTTGCCTCTAGAGTCCAAGAAAATGCATCTTTCTTAAGCAATGTTGTTAGAGGAGTTTCTATTCTTTCATAGTTCCGAAGAAACTTGTAGTAGTACCCTATCAGACCTAAGAATACTCGAAGATTATTTAGTGTTTTTGGAATCATCTAGTCCATCATGGATTTAATTTTGTTAGGGTATACCTTGACACCTTCATGAGATACAATATGACCCAAATACTCTACATCCTTTATCCCAAAGAAACATTTTGAGGTTTTTGCATACAGTTCTTTCTCCTTTAGTAGTTGTAGTGCCTTGTCTATAAATTTTCCTTTAATATTTAAACTAGGGCTAAAAGTGCATTCAAACCCTCTATTGATAACCACACATGCCATATATTTTACAGTATGCAACGGAATATAAAATTGAGAAATAAATCACAACATCACATCACAATATTGACACTATTATTTTGGGTATGGAAACCCCCGGAAAAACCCAATATGGGAAAATCAGTGCAGCAATAAGATGCAGATTTTATTATGAGTAAATATGGAATGTTACAATCACTACAAATTCACCCAAACCTGGTGAATGCAGTTACACGGAAGAATCACTGGGAAAAACCCCAACTAAACCTCAGCACCCTCCTTCAAGAGTGTATGACCCAACTGTACGACCTCACACGTGCGGATCCATACGACTGTACGAATGTATGGATGTTGTACAAATCCGTACGGTATGTATGAAAACTGTACAAAATCCGTATGGTATTGAATGACCTCCCTTTGTAGTTGCTACCCATCGACTGTGTGGGTTATGTCCTTCCTGGTGGCTCGGTGATCATGTTTTTCGCTCCTCCATCTGCACAGCTAAATCCTCTGTCTGAATTTCTCCCTGCCCATATCCTGTCTCTATCAGAATACAAGTGTGGGTGTGTCCTCTCAACCAATTGACCTTTCGTTTATAACTTTAGGTAAATCGAAAACCCTAATTTCACTTTCACTTAAAGTAAATAAATAATTAGATCACTTTAATTATTTTCCAAAGTAAACTTAGGAAAAATAATTAAATACAATTGGTTTCTTGATTTAAAGTATTTTGCATGCAATGACACTAGTATGCAGGAAGACATTCCTTCTTGCTGCTAAACTAACACTCCCTCTCAACAAGGAAGGAATTTGGTAGAAACCCCAAGTTATCCATGAACTTCACAAAACCTTTTCTGCAAAGTGCCTTGGTGAAAATTTCCGCCACCTGCTCATCTGTCTGTATGTACTCCAACCGAATGGTTCCTCTCTAAACACAATCTCTCAAGAAGTGGTACTTGATGTCTATGTGTTTGCTCATGTCATGGAATATTGGATTCTCAGATATCCCGATGCCACTCTGATTGTCATAGTGAACTATTGAATCCTCTAGCTCACACTTGAACAACCCTGAAAGTAATAGCCACATACCGTCACAAGCATCCATGTTGGATGCCAAGCTCAATGAAATTCAATTTTTGTTCTTGATAAACAAAGAGAAAACCCCTGACCCAATGATGAAACAACAACCTGAAGTACTCTTCTAGTACTCTACACATCCTTCCCAGTCAGCATTCGTGAATCCTGCTAAATGTACACTACCGATGCACTCATAAACCAATCCATACTCCACTATACCTCTAATGTAGTGAAGTATGTGCTTCGCAGCCGTCCAGTGCACTATCTAAGGGTCCACCATGAACTGACTCGAAGATTTGACTACAAAGATGATGTTTGGTTGAGTGTTGACAAAATACATAAGTGATTCGATAAGCTGACAATACAAGGTCAGATCAAATTTGTCTGACCCAGGCGCATCAATCTTCCTCCAGTTGGAAACTAGAGGTATGGCCATAGGCTTGCAGTCCTCCATCCTAAATATCTTCAATATCTCTACTCGATACTTCCCATGTCCAATAAAGAAGCATCCATCTCTTTTCCAAACCTCCAAGCCTAGAAAGTAATGCATCCACCCAAGGTCTTTCATCTCAAACTCCACTGCAAGGTTGGACTTGCAATATCCAATCAGCCTCTCATCTCCTGTAAGAAAGAGATCATCCACATATAAGACCAGTATGAGAGGAACCTCACCTGTCCAGAAGTATAGGTTGTGGTCATCCTCACTACGTTGAAATCTCATCTCTTGTAAATAGGTGTCTATCATCGAGTACCATGCTCGAGGTGTCTACTTGAGCCCATAAAGAGCTCTATGCAACCTACATACATGTGTCTCCTTGTTCTCCACATCAAACCACTATGTTTTCTTAATATATACCTCCTCATCTATCACTCCATTGATTAAGGTAGTCTTGACATGCATCTGATGGAATCGCCAACCCATCTATGTTATTAAATAGATAATGGTCAGAATAGAAGAATATGTGGCTACAGGGGCGAAGGTCTCCTCATATTCAATACCCTCCTGTGAAAACCCCTTAGACATGAAGTGTGCCTTGTACTTATCCACGCTTTCATCTGTTTCATGGTTCACCTCATATATCCACCTAGATCCTACCACCTTCTTTCCTTCATGTCTCGGCACAACCTCCCATACCTGGTTCTTCATGATTGAGTCATACTCCTCAACCATGGCCTCCTG
Source organism: Pseudotsuga menziesii (assembly GCA_001517045.1). Taxonomy (NCBI): domain Eukaryota; kingdom Viridiplantae; phylum Streptophyta; class Pinopsida; order Pinales; family Pinaceae; genus Pseudotsuga; species Pseudotsuga menziesii. The sequence goes on from LPNX010241009.1 coordinate 45,353, forward strand.
CCACACGTCATGCTATGCAGCCTCTTCAAAACTGGAAGGTTCAGAGTCAATCAAATCTGTCATCAGTGCCATATAACTAAGTCTCTCAAGTGGTACACTCCATCTAAAAGATCTATGTGGAAGCTTAACCTGCCTAGAATCCTATACTATGGATCTGAACCACTTAGGCATTGGCCTAGTGTCTACTCGATGCAGCTGTTGGATGTATGTCTCTTGTTGTAGTTCATCCTCCCCATCAAATATAGGATGATCCTGTCCACCTGAATCCCTCTGACTGCTAGAGCATGTGCCCTATGTCCGTACATGTACATGTACATTTGGCTCCTCCAACTTGATACCTGTGTCCTGTGCTAGTTTTCACTCTGCTGGTGAGTCCATAGATCTCCACAATACCATGTCCTCATCAAACTAGAAATCCCTACTCACAATGATCTCTTACGAGTAGGAATGTAAAATATGTATGCATTCGAGGTCTTGCTATATCCAACAAGTAACTCCTTCTCTCCAGAAGGGTCTAGATTCTTCCTAGTGTTAGCGTGAACATGACAATAGCATACACTTCCAAATATGCGAATGTGACCCACATTTGGCCTAGTTCCTATGAATACCTCCTCGGGTGTCTTCCTCCCCAAATCTGTGTGGGGACACATGTTCTGAATGTAAACTGCAGTCCCATATGCCTCGACCCAAAGGAATAGTGGTAATCCCTGATCAAATAGCATCAGAGATGATTTTAGGGGCGAATCTTATCCCAAGGGAAAAATTAGAGGGGTTTGAAAAATTCAATGGGCGAACTTTTATATGGTAAAATTTTCTAAATTTTAAAATATTAGCCCACTATTTATTTAAAAAATAATATGAAAATATCCTTTCAATTTACACGAGGAGAGCGTTGAAAAGCATTGTTCGCCTGGAGAAATTCCCCTAAAATTCTTTAATCGCCCCGATTTCTGGCCATGGAGGGCACCAATAGAAATTTCACCCAATTTTTTTCTTGTTAATATAAATTCTAGTTAAATCGTCTGTGGATTTTCCTTATGGATATTTTTTTATAGAAATTGGTCCATAAATTCTGGCATCAGGGTAGAATGGGACCAATTTCATCCCTATATATTGACAGAAACAAGTTTCAAATCCTAAAGGGTTTCAATTTCGGAGAATTGGGTTTCAAAGGTTATTATGGAGTTACAAGGCTCTTGCTAAGGTTCTTCGCGGGTTGTTAGGCTCTAGAATTTTGGCTCTTGCAATCACATCCAAACTCCAATCTGTAGGTATGTTTATACTTCAATACATAAGTGTTATTTTGCTGGGCTTGGTTTCCTGCTGTTAAGGTAGGTCAAACTTACTAGATCCATCATTATACTAAGTGGAAAATACCTGGTTCAATGGTAAATACTGGTGTGAATAATCCCCTGATGCTACTGTGATGCTCCATTCATTTATTCTGATGCTACCTGTGCTAACCCTTCTAATAAATCATTGGTCTCACCTCCTCCATTTTTAGTCATTGATGGAAATTTCCTGTCAGTTTGAGACAATACATAGTATTGTGAGACAATGCCGACAGAGCCACCTCATTAAATTTCTTTTTCCCTCAAGCAATTGGGCTAGTAGACGTGGAAGTATTATTGGTCATTCCCCTTGTAGCATCTCTCAAGGTAGATCTTGCAGACTTGCACTGAATGAAATATTTTATAGTACTCATCCTCACTTTTTAGCATCTGAAGTTCAATCCCCTTAATACTATTTGCAGTTTCATATATGATATGGCCTTTTAGGATATTTAGACACTTCGAAGTTAGTTAAGATCAACTTCTGTAATATATTCATTAGGTAAAGTGTGTTTCTTTAGTATGCATTAGTATGCATTTGTAAATATTCTAATCCGACAGTCAAAATATGCTCTATACATAAAGTGATCTGACAGTTCAACTTCTCTTAGATCATACCTACCATTGATCTGTGGCTTAACACCCGATTGGTCCATGATCTTTATTTAAAGAGCATGGAAGGTCCTTGGCTAGTTGATTGATTATGAGAAGCTCATGTAACTTTCTTTCGTTTTCATAATAAATTGCTCCAAGTAGCTATTTGGTTGGGGCCATGGACTGTTTCCCTCTCGAGGGTTTTAACCACGTGACAAACATCAGTGTGTTGATCTGTGATCTATTTGTGTGAAGCGGTTGCTCAAGGTGTTCGGTCTTTTGGGAGTACCCTGTGTACCCGAACATGGCTAGCTTTAATTTTCACTCTCTATTTCCAACATAAACATAGTCATATTCATTTACAACAACATTGTTCTTGGATTGAGATCAAGAACAAGGTTTATAGATTTCTTGTAGGAGACAAATCAAATCCACAATGGCAGCAAATCCATGCAATGTTAGAGAGATTCACAACAAAGATGAAGGAGGCTAGGTATTTTCCCACCACAAACTATGTGATGCCAAATGTGGAGGAAGAGGAAAAATAACTCCTCATAAGCCACAATGAGAAGCTAGCCATTTCTTTTGGGCATATCAACACATCCACTGGGACAACCATAAGAGTTACAAAAACATTTGTATCTATGGTGACTGTCACAATGCTGCCAAGTTCATTTCAAAAACTGTTGGTAAGGAAATTACTGTTGTTTATGCTTAGAGTTGGTTTTTTATGCTGCTTCTACTTTCAATCTCAACCTAGAATTCACTACAGCCTGCTGGTCATTGCTTTTCAGTGGCTGCAATAATACTTTTGAATATTATTTGTGCTCAAAACTTCCTAAAAGGTGCCCAGATTTGAGTACTAGGGCATTTTTTATGGTGGAATTAAACTTAGAACCCAAGATGAAGAGTGTTTACCTCATGAATGATTCTCAAATCTTCTACAGGTCTCTTTTCAATGTTTTCATGCCTAAAAGTACCTAGACTTAAGGATTTAAGACTGCTTATTGCTGTTATTCATGCCCAAATCTCAAAGTATACTGCTTGATACCTTTTGGAGGCTACAACCATCCACGGGGATGTTGAAATATTTAAAAAAATGTTGTCGTTCAAGGATTTTCCACTGCTGTCTCATAGACCTAACAACTTAGGTTATTGTTTCATAATTGTTTGAGGGCTGAAAAAGAGCCCTAGTGTGCCCTGAGTTTAACATGGTGGAGTTTTATAGCTGATTCTAGTCAGATGTGTGCCTGGGGGCTAGAACCTCCATAATACTACCTAGAAGTTTCTAAGATGCACCTGGATTTAAGAATTAGGGTGGTTACATGTTTTTTGATGGCTGAAACAATTCCCAGGATCATTGTTTAAGGTTGTTAGGAGGCTGGGACATACCCAAAACTTCCCATGAGTTTGATTCAACCTAGAGGAACCGCCCAGATTTGCACTTTTCACCTCTATTTATACTGTTTGATGACTTTTGTCACTATCATGGATTCCAAAACTAAACCATAATTTATTTCTAGGGTTTGAAGTTGACCCAATGTTTCCAAAAATGAAGATCTGCCCCTTTTCCATTTCCAGAATATCTAAGAATCAGCCTGGCATTCCTCTGAAAAAATAAGGTGAGCACCCTATGCAAATAGGGGGGTAACAGGATGAAACCCTATATTCAAGAGGCAAAATTTCCTAGTATGTTGCACTAGGGATGCCTATTATTTGGTACTGGGTTTGCAGCTAGGATCCAAGGTGCATAAGAATTAATCCTAACTGCCAATTAATATCTTTGAAACACTGTGTTCATATGTGAAGGGGAAAGATGTTGAATTTTAATTCAATTTTCAATCCTTGACAATAATTCTTCAATCATTTATGATCGATGGATCCCTATTTTCTTTAGAATTGGAAGAGCAAGAATGTAGATGGAGAAGAAAGAACGTAGTGTAAAAATGCATATGTAATAAAAATGAAGAAGATTATTACAATAATAAGTGCCCCGGGTAATTTATACCCTAAGTGGGGAAGAGAGGTGACTTTTCAAGTCACCTCTTAGTTTAATTACATAAATTTACTAAAACTAACCTAGCTTACTATTTAAATTTAGCATTTGTAAATATTTAAATTTAACATTTGTAACATTGCCTTCTCCTTTTAAATTGCTTTGAGGCTCAAAGCAAGGTAAAGACGGATATTGCTGAACGAATTTTTGTTTCCCATGATGTGTCTTCTTGTGGGCAATTCTTCCATTTAATGAGGTATTCCTCGATCATTCTAGTGTGTAATATTCATTCTCTGATGTTGATGATAGCTTCTAGTTCTAAGATTAGTTTCCCTTCTTCGTCTAGAGAGGGAAGTGTTGTTTGAACTAATTAATGTTGTCCCAACACTTTTTTATATTTGATACATGGAAGGCGTTGTGAATTCGACTTGTCTCTAGTAACTTTAGCTTGTATGCCATGTTGCTAATCTTCTGTATAATTTGGTATGGACTATAAAATTTAGGTGCTAATTTTTTCTTTCCTTGTTGTTTTAGCAATAATTGTTTGTATGGTTGAAGTCTTATGAATACCCAAACTGCTAATTCAAACTCTCTCTCGGTTCTATGTTGGTATGCATGTTGTTTCATTCGATTTTGTGCCATATTTAAATTATCCTTGAATGTTTGCATGATTTGTTGGTTGCCTTCCAGTTGATCTTTTACGGAGGGTACTTTTGTGTTTCCTTGAATGACTTCCTTCCATCTGGTAATTCATAAATATATAATGCTTGAAATGGAGTCATCTTTGTCGATGTGTGATACGTAGCGTTATACCACCATTCTGTGAGATGTAACCATTCTAACCATTTGTTACATTTTTCTATGAAAAAACTACGGAGATAGGTTTCCAGACATTTGTTGACCACTTCGGTTTTCCCATCGGTTTGTGGGTGATATGCTAAGATCATATTAAGAGTGATCCCTATTTGCTTGCATAATTCCTTCCAAAATTTTCTTATGAATTTGGCGTCTCTGTCGCTCACAATAATTTTTGGAAAACCATGTAATTTGTAAATATTTTTACAAAAAACTTCAGCGATTTTCTTAGCGGAGTCAGTTTTCTTTATGCCCGTGAAATGTGCATATTTCGTTAGTCGATCTACTACCACAAGGATTTTATCTTTACCATCTTATAAGGGTAACCCTTCAATAAAATCCATAGAAATTTCCTCCCACTTTTGCTTTGGAATATGCAATGGGTGGAGTAGCCCTAGAGTCATGACATTTTCTCTTTTATTCCTTTGACATGTGTCACACTCGGCTACATATTTTTTAATGTCTTTATGCATTCCTTTCCAATAGAATGATTGTATGGCATTGTAATATTTTTTGAAAAAACCCTACATGTTTGGAAGCAGGTGAACCATAAGATTCTATCATCACCTTAGTTTTAAACCTTGATGTTGGGTTTAAATAGATCCTTCCTTTGTACCACAAGATGTCATTTCACCACTCGAATTTTGAACCTCTATTCAGGTCTTCGATTAAGGCGCACGTGTTTGGTTCATTAGAGTATTCTCTTCGTATTTCATCCAACCATTCTGGAATAATGATTGTAATTGCATATGTCTGGACTTCATCCTTTCTAGATAGAGCATCGGCGACTATATTCTCTTTCCCTCTTTTATGTAATATCTCCATATCAAAGGTAGTGATTTTTTCTATCCACTTATGTTGTTCTATTGACAATGTTTTTTGTTGGAGGAGGTATTGAAGAATGTTATGGTCTATTCTTATCAATATTTTTCTCCCTAGAAGGTATTTCCTCCATTTTGTTAAGGCATGTATAATGGCCAGCATCTCTTTAACATAAGTGGACTTCAAACTTTCTCTCGTGATGAACTTCCTACTTTCGAATGCTATTGGGTTCCCTTCTTGCATCAAAACTCCTCCTGGTCCGAAACCTGATGCGTCGCACTCAACTACAAAGGGTTTTCTGAAGTCTAGCATGGCTAATACCAGTGTTGAAGACATCATGCATTTTAATATTTCAAAACATTTCTTTGCTTCACTATTCCATTGGAAGGAATTTTTCTTCAATAAATTTGTGAGAGGAGCGATTTTATGGGTATAATTCTTTACCAATATTCGATAGTATCCTATTAGTCCTAGAAATCCCCTTAGTTTCGATATGTTATCAGGTTTGGGCCATTCCATGATTTCCTTCATTTTACTTGGATCGACTTGGACTCCTTCCTTTGATATTTTGTGACCTAGGTAGTCCACTACTTCATTTCCAATGGTGCACTTCGACCTCTTTGTGTAGAATTTGGTTTCTTCCAAAATGGTAAGTACTTGAATTAAGTGTTCCAAATGCTCCTTCCATGTTCTACTATATATGAGGATGCCATCAAAAAACACTAGTACAATTTTTTTTTAAATGGTTGGAACAATTTGTTCATTGCGGCTTGAAATGTAGCTAGAGCGTTAGTCAAACCGAAGGGCATTACTTTGAACTCATAATGGCCTTCATGAGTGAAAAAAGTGGTTTTATCTATGTCGTCCACTCTAAATTTGATTTGGAAATAACCAAATTGAAGATCCAACTTTGAGAAGAACTTGGCCCCATGAAGTTCATCCAGCAGCTCATCGATGAATGGGATCGAAAATTTATTTTTAATAGTTATTTTGTTCAGTCCTCTTTAATCTATGCACAGTATAAACAACCCATCCTTCTTTCGTAATAGCACTACTGGAGCTGCATATAGGCTTTTGATTTTTGAAATGATGACACATTTCAGAAGATCCTAAGTTAACCTCTCGATTTCTCTTTTATGGTGATGCAAGTATCTGTATGGTTTGCTACTCGCAGGTTTTGTCCCTGGTTCTATTTCGATTATGTGTTCGATATTTCAGTTTGGTTGAATCTCCATGGGTAGTTCTTGAAACACCTTGTGATTTTTTTGAATCAGCTCTTTTATCTTTGGTTGTTTTTCCATGTCTCCTTCACACGTTAGAAGCTCCATTTCTTGGCATTGAAATATGTATGTTGGTGCGCCTTTCCAAAGTAGTTTTTCTATCTGATGTGATGTAACTAACTATGTAGGAGGTGGTTGGAACCCGTATAATTTGTGTTTCTTCCCAAACAACTGGAATTCAATTAAATTATCTTGGTGATTTGCGGAGTATGTACCCAAGGTTTGTAACCATCGTCTTCCTAATACTACATCGACTCCTCCTAGTGGTATCGCAAAGAAATCTGATTCTAGGCTATACTCTTGCATTTGTAACTTGACTTTGTGAAATTTTCCCACATTGTCAATATTCTTGCCATCTACTATCATAACCTTCATGTTAGGTACTCGACGAATAAATAGGTTAAATATTTTAGCAAGGTTGAGATTAACAAAGTTATGGGTGTTGCCAGAGTCGATGAGAAATGTGACATTATTATTTTTTATATGTCCTTTAATCTTCAATGTTTGTGGTTGGGAGATTCCGGTAATTGCGGCTAATGATATGTTTGGGGTGTCGTCCTTGATTTATGTTTGGTAGTCTAATTGACTATATGCATCGTTCTCAATTGGTTCCTTGAATTCCAACTCTGCTTCTTCTGCTTCACATGCATACAATTTCTTTTGTAAGCATATGTGCTTAGGATCCCATTTGACTCCACAGAAATTACTTTTCCCTTCCTTTATTCTTTGGGCCTCTAAACTGGGCTTCATTCCTTCCCTGAGTTATGGTGGTGTATATATTGGATTTCCTATGTATGTTGATTAGAAGGAATTCCTTTTGGAGTCGTCTTTGTCGAAATGTGTATGAACGGATTTCTTGAATTTGCTTTCATTAATCCTGGCATTGTGTCATGCTTCCTCCATCGTAGAAATGTTACGTAACTCTAGTTCATTACAAATGTGTTGTTTTAGACCGTGTATGTAGGTCTCTAATCGTTGGTCATCGGTTTTCTATGGAACTCGAGTTGACGACGCTTTCCACTCACAGGTGTACTCATCAAAACTGTTTTTTTGTTGTAACCTTGTGATTTTGGAAAGAAAAAAAATTGTTTCTTCAACGCCCTGAAATATTTTGATGAGGTCATTCCTAAAGCTAGCCCAGTTGTGAGAACATATTCTTGCAGTATTCTTCCACCATAAGTACCAATTGTAAGTGTTTCCTTCTAGATGCATGGAGGCATATTTAATTTTCTCGCCCTCATAATGGATGTTGTGGATGTCTAGGTATTCCTCGTCTTTGTTAATCCATGCTATGTATTGTCGTTTGTCCCCATCGTATTTGAGTAACTCGACTTACACCTGTATTTTGCGTCCTTATGTATATGAGGCTGAGGATGACATGTTGAATAGAGGTTTTGGCTGCTCCAGTGTTCTGGGAGAGTTTGGATGCGGGTTATTCGATATTTGTAATCTGTCCAAGATGGCGATTAAAACTGCCTGATTTTTCTTTTGGGCTTCTTGTAGTGTGAGGAAGGTATTCTCCAATCGTGATGTGATTTGTGTCCAATTCCATGTCAAATTGTCATTGGTTTGTTTGATATTTGCCTAGAGTTCCTCATAGTTCTTGTTAATCTTCTCATTGATTTGATCGAACCGAGCGTCCATTGATCTGGTGATTGGAATCTTCTTGGTGTTGAGCGTGGACTTATTTTTGTTCGTTGTATGATGCCAGCCCAACACAATTCTTTTTTTTTAATTAATTATAATAATTATTATTATTATAATATAGTTTTTTTATTAATAATAATATTAATAAGTAATATATTAATATTAATAATTATTATTAATATTAAATTTTATATTATTGCAAGAATCACGTGACTGAAACTCAACCGTCACCTAATTAGCTACGGGATGATTGTTTTGTGGAGATGCAGATGGAGCAGCAGCGGGATGAAGCGTTTTGTGGAGAGGCGGATGAAGTAGCAACGAGAGGGAAGAAGTGGTGGCATGAAGTGGGAAGAAGTGGTGGCATGAAGTGGGAAGAAGTGGAAACGGAGGATGGAGCCGCCAGATAGAGAGAGGCAGGAGGGGTAGAAGTGGCGGTGTGTTGTGGGAAGGTGGAGTGCGCTGGTGGTCGAGTGGCGAGGAAGGGATAGAGGTGGTGGCATTACCAAATGGAGGTGGCGGAGTTAGCAGATTTGGGGTGGCAGTGTGGATGGAAGGAAGGAAAAAAGGGCGAGTGGACCAGGTGAAGAATGGGGCAGGCGGAGAGGGAAGAAGGTGGGAGAATGGAGCAGGCAGATAGGGAAGGAAGGTGCGCGAGTGGAGAAGGGAGCAGGAAACTAGTGGCAGCTGGTGTTGGATGGAAGTGTGAACGCGGGGAAGTTAAGGAGGAGGTAGGTGCAGCGGAGGTGGGAGTGGTGGAGGATGCAAAGTGGTGGGCTGGTGTCAAGAGCCGAGAGGCTTTGATACCACTGGAAGAGAAAGAATGTAGATGGAGGAGCAAGAACATCATGTAAAAATGTATATCTAATCAAAATGAAGAAGATTATTACAATAATAAGTGCCCCGGGTAATTTATACCCTAAGTGGGGAAGAGAGGTGACTTTTCAAGTCACCTCTTAGATATATTACATAAATTTACTAAAATTAACCTAGCTTACTATTTAAAGTTAGCATTTGTAAATACTTAAATTTAACATTTGTAACAAGATTCTCAGATGTCAAAAGTTTATGATGGGTTAATGGCCAGAAGATGGTGTTTACCTTTTGCAAGGAATTCTTTGCCCAAATGTAATTCTGGTATTTATGTTGGGGATATTGTATCTTCATGGTATAGAAATCTTCGGATTCCCATTAGATTATATTGTCTAGATGGTTCATCGTAGTTGGAACTTGCCCTTACATTGCTGACAGAAGGAGCTGGCATTCTTTATATCACATTCGGAGGCAACTTTAGTGCCCTGTTTGATTTCCAACTCAACCACCTGAGGTAGTCATCATCCCGTATTGGAATATCTGACATGGAAGTTTATACTTTCTTGCACATCTGGCTGGCAAGAATTATATCCTCCTCCCATAGTAGGATATTCTTCAGTCCTAACACAGTTTGTTTCTTTACAGATTATGGAAGCTTATACTCTCTTACATGGTTGGCTTGGAAAGAATTGTATCTTCCCACAGCAGGATACTTTCCTATCTAGACACATAGTTTGATCCATTATCTGTCACATAGTTGTGAACTTGTATGGCATTCATTCATGTATTCATGTCTTTTGTATTGTTTGTGGAGTAGCATAGGAAGAAAGGGTAGATTCAATCGAAGGACCAACATCATTAGTTGTTGATACAGGTACATATTAAGCATAACTTGTAGCACCTATAGCATATTAAGTTCCCATAAAATATCTATAAGAAAAGTCAGGGAAAATAGTATCGGTGGCATAAACTAGGGTTCTAAAACAAGTTGTTGCTCATTCATATCCATATCTAGTGGTGTATCCAGTACCATATCATGTAGAAGTACCAATAGCACCACGAGTAGTATGCCTATGAACAACATCTGTAGCTATAAGATAGAAGTATATATAGTATAAGATCCAATAGTTCTAGCTTATCCACCAATAGCAAAGGTATATATCGGTAATGTTACCCCTAATTTTGATGAGGGTAATCCTAGAGATTCCTTCACTATACCTTGTACTTTGAAATCTTGGATGACAAGGGTACTTACTGCTATATCGATAAGGAATATTATACCTAGCACTTAAAGCATATTATTTCTGGCCTAACTGTAACACCTCGTTTTTTACCCCATGGTATTGAATTGCATATGATGTAAATAGCATTAATAAATCGTGGTGTGGAGCTCAAGGAAAAGGCCCCAAACTGGATTTATTGTTTTATGTTTCGTCAATTAAAATCAATGCCAATGGTTTATGTGCTAGACAGTCACAATATGTTTTGAGACATCATGTAACTATGCAATTAATAAAAATGCCACAACTAGCTATGCGCCACAACTTTAAAGAGATGGAGGCATGATTTCACAAGGAATAGGGAGGGGAAAACATTCAAACCTTTGAACCAATACGGAAAATCCAAATGTCTAAGGGAGAACCCATAAAGTTGTCGCCTACCCATTTTGTCTTTTGTGCCCAGTCATCCAAAAGTGGTCGAGTTAGTTAATGCATGGGGATGGGAAGAGTATGGGAGTGAAATTCGAATTGGGAAGCCACCCATTTTTGGGAAAACATGTTTTTGACTTCTTGGGCAAGTAAATGCTTGGAAATGCATGCCCAAGCCATGATGCACCCATATCTTTCATTCTTCACCCATTCTCATTCACGTTGGGCTCTCTCACACAGTTGAAGCTTGGTGAGCTCTCTCCCTCACGATTTGCTGTCAGTTCTTCATTTCTTCATTTCTCCATACCCAGAATTCATTTTCTGTGTTTCTTGGTGAATGGTAAGAAAGAAGCCACAATTTTGGGTTTTAGGAGGTGTTGATGAAATTGTCATTGATGCCAACATGGACTTGATGTCATTGATGCCACCACTCTGATGAAGACATTGTAGACTCAGCTAATGATGCAGCTTGTGAATGTCCATTGGAGGAGCAATGGTCAGATAGGAAGATGCACAAAAAAAAAGGTTGGCAAGAGGACCATCAATGAAATGAACAAAGTATACATATACACCGACACAACCCTTGATGGGAAACGTTTGGCGTATTGGATGAAATTGAAGAGCAATGGGAACTCCAAATAGTATCAGATCTAGACAACAACGATTGCCTAAGGAAAATATCTTGGCAATTCTAAATGCTATTGGTGTCAAGGAACAAGATGACATCAGAGATGACAGGTTATCTTTTCTTACTGCAATTCGAGCTGTTAAACAGCACAGGTTCCTACAAAGAAAATGTACGAGGCAGTATTCCAAATTCTTAAAGAGAACAAATCCTTGGAGTTAACAATTATGAGCTATGAATTGTTGCTTGACCTCGAAAAGCACTTTCCACCAGTTACTGTTGGGTCTTCATCAAATGTCATGGAAGTTCAGCTTATCATTAATTCAGAGGATATAGCAGCTGATGTATGTCATGATGATTCAAAACCTCTGGGGGTAGGACCAGACTCTGATGGCAGGGGCAAGCAACTTCCTCACGACATAATGGCAAAGATAATGATGTTCCAATACCTTGTGACTCTTCTTGAAACAGATTTTATTTGTCGTTGTCAAGTATTCAAAAGAAACAGAGGATGGGCATTAATACGGGATTCCTTTCTCAATCAACTACTGGGATCCCAAAGGGAAAATTTAAATTTAATTTTTTTTTTGGAATATATTAGTAAGTCAGCCCATAAAATTCATTTTTTTAATACATGTTGGCCCCTAAATGTAGTTATAGATTTTGTATAAATAAAGTATCGTGCTCTCATTTGTAAGATGAAGAAATTTGGTGGAGTATTTTGGAGCTCTGCGATTTTATGAGGCAGGCGAGGAAATTTCTGGGAGCAGCTCGCAGCAGACTTCAGCATGGGAAATTTTTTTTTGGCTAATCTTCTAGCAGCACTCGCAAATTGAGGAAATCTTGGCATCAGCTGTTTGAATCGGTTTCATTCTTTTCACAAAACCGTAGAGAAGCTGAGAGCCATGAATTTATAAGTATATTGAGTCTATATCAATTTGCAGGTTGAGTGCAAAGGATCGAAGAACCCAGAGTTTGATGGTACATCGCAGCTCTTACTATGGCCGAGTTCTAAATCCCAGATCAATGGATTTTGGTAGATCGCTGAAAATACATCAGATTGTTTTTTGTCAGATCTCAAAAACAGATCAAAATGACAGATTGTTGATCGATGTTTGAAAGATTTGATAGATCACATGATGCTTGTTGATTGTTGATGAATTGCTAATCGCTGGTTGCTGGATGAATTGCCAGCATATAGCTGATGAAATTCGCTGATTTTGAACCCTCTGGAAGAGCTAGGAAGGGTTCAATTTTGAACGCTGGAACGTTTAACCTGTGGCTAGTGGCTACCCGAGTTTAAAAAGCGACATCACTTCAAAGATTCCCAAGCGGACTTTCTGCTCAGTGTTTATCTGCTTGTGCGTTTCCACGAGCACTCATTCCATTGGCTTTTCATCACAGCACTTATTGTTTGGTGAGAAGAGATCCGCAATGCTCTCTCAATAACTCTACTAAAGCTGACCAGTGTGATCTTCATAATTTGGCCGCTTTATTGAGATACAGTTTTCTCCATTCTCCGGGGTCTATGATGTGTCAGATTATAGTCACGAGCATTCTGGTGGATATGAAGTTATTCTGAATGCTTCAGGAGGAGATGTTACAGAGAACTTTGAGGAGGTTGGGCACAATGACAATTCCAAAGCTCTTTTGAAGCCATACTGCATTGGGGTTACAAAACAAGTTCCGGTGAATGAGAAAGAGGGTGATACACATGATGGGGAGATCAGCTCTAACAGTTTTGAAAGGATTGTGATATACTTTGTGCTTTTATTTTCATGGTTATTGTTGTAAACTTTAAATGGATCCCCGGTGCCATAATGTTGACAGTTGCAGCTCTTGCAAATGAATACTTCTAATTCTTGATGCAATTTCAACAGGTTATTGTAGTAGGATATTTCAAGACAATTGCGTTAAAAATTCTGGGAATGACAAATAGAAGAGCACTGGACAAAACCAACGAGTCCACTGATTTGGGTGCTTTGAAAACTCTGAACAGCTGCGCGAAACAATGAATGCATTAAGTAATTTCCTACAGTAACAATGATAGTTGTGTAAAACAAAGTTTCTGGTTTGTCAAAAACCATATGAAGTATATGACTATGTGAAGGGAATTCATAACTGGTTCAGATCTGAGTTTTAGAATGAAACTTTTCTAGTGAATATTATGCAGCAGATTGTGACCATATTCGGACTGATATTCCTGTAGCACCATACTCGGTCATCCAGTCATCAATAGCAGCACTACCATGATGACTGGGGCTTGATTATGGCAGACTGGTGACTACAGATGTGTTGGACAATCATTTTTCATCAGGGTTCTCTTGGTCTATAAAGCAAATTCACTGGATCTATAATCTCCCAGTATTGCAAACTCAGCATTATACATCTTCTTACAAATCTGGGTGCTTATGTTGTGGTTATCTATTTGCTTGAGAACTTTCATTTCTGGCTACCATACTTGACTATATCTTCTAGACTAGTGTTCTGAGTATTGCATAATACTGTAGAGGCCTGCAAAGAACTTGTATCAAATCACAGAGGTCTGAAATCCTAGAGTTGACTGTGTTATGGGCAGCTGGCAGTAATTTGGACAGTTGACAGCAGATTATTCATACGCCAGGAGGATGAGCAGTGTTACATCAGAATGAGCAGAGTTGATGATATGACAGAGATGTCTTGTGCTTGATGACTTGACAGTTACTAGAATACAGAGGTTATTGAGCAGCAGTAAGCAAATGATGCTATGATGACACTAACTTGATGCCTATGATAAGCTGGTGCTGAAGATGACCTTTGTAGCAGTGGTATTTTGACTAGCAGAATATGAACAGAGAAGACTGAGAAATATAGTGCAGCAATTTTGTTAGTGTTACAGCAGAGTTTATATGATGTGCTGAGATGATTTGCGGCAGTTGATTAATTTGGAAAATGGATTCAGTGTTTGTTGCTTGATGTGCATAGATGTTTGAGCAGAGATTGAGACTATGACCAGCTGCAGAGATGATGTGCCAAGATGATGATGAGCAGTGATGACCAGCTGAAGATGAGCAGTGATTCATGAGCAGCGATGAGCAGTGGTACAGAAGAGTTGATGGGATGAGCAGAGAAGATGAGCAGCCTTGATATGACAGAGATTTCTTGTGTATGATGAAATGAGTATGGTAACACAAGTATACTGTATTGTAAAAGCAAGCTTGTCTTGCTTTTGAGGTTAGGATACCTCAAACCCTTCTTAGCAGGGTCTAAGAAAACCAGGCAGGGTCCTGGATGCTGAGCAGGTGCTCTATATATCAGTAGGTGTTGATTTTGCCTAACGGTTGTAGCCGGACCAAAATAATATAAAAAGATTACAAATTCATATGGTGTTGTGCTCTTGTGTTATGGTTCTTTATGAATGAAATGCTTTTGCCATGTAAATGAAGTTTTGATTATATTAGAGTAATGGAATGATGAATTGATAGCTAACCATGATAAGCTAAAGAAGGTGTAAAATTGGTTTCACACTGATTCACCCCCCCTCTCAGTGTCTTCAGGAGGATGTTTTTTCCCCTGTGAGCAAGATGGGAGCTTCCCTCACGTTTTTTCTGCATTTTCCTCAATTTCTCCAACCTGGGAAACCCATTTTTCTGTTGTCCAATGAGAGGGAAAAGGAGACCCATGATTTGGGTATGTATGGAGTTCGTTTCAGCTCCTACAATGCCCAAAAACATTCTGCGAAATCGTATTTCTCTCACAAGGTGTTTTCCCCCTTTTTCCAGTTCGTTTTGGTTGCAAACCCGTCTCTTTTTTGTTATGTTCAGTGTTTGGAAAGATGGATCCAAGTTTTGGGTGTTTGAAGAGGTCATTTTTGCCCATGTGAAATCGATAGACATCTATGAAAACGAATTTGCAAAGGGTCGTTTTTCCCTTGTTTTCGTTTCGTTTTGGATTCCAGGACATTTTGTCCATACTCCAGCAATTGTATTTTACTGTGAGGTGCATCCTGGAGTTGCCTTGGCTGAGTAAGTCCAAGGAAACCATATGTTGGATGGATGACTATGTTGAATGTGATTATGGTATTGGATAAGTAAGTCCAAGAACCCCATTATATTGGCTTGTTTCCTTAGTAGCCTGTGAAATCCAGTTGTGTACTAGCTTGGCTGGACAGTCTGTGAAACCCAACTGTGTGTTGGCTTGACTGTGGGTTTATGGTTTTGTTGTGCGTAAGCTTGTTGTTCCCTAGTTCCTTGTGGAAATCATGCCCAGCTCGGGGGTGGAAATGATGTTGAGAGATTGATGAGCACACTATCCTATGGTTGGGAGGAACGTTGCAACGACATAGCTAGTTGCAGGGAAGCTTCTTCTCAAGGTAAGTATTCTGGTGTACTTAATCTATGCAAACGATTTGTTTTATGAATTAATATGAACATGTTGAATGTTTGACTAAATGAGTTTTTCTTTCATTGTATTTTAATCAATTATACATCTGCATATGTATGTTATGTTCAATGCATTTTTATTATAATGTTCATGGGTTAGATTGTCGTTTGGTAGTAGCAGCAGCTTAGTCGCATCCTCTCCATCGTCGGTATGAGGGGTAGGGACGTGACAGTGTGGTATCAGAGCTATGTTGCAGCACTGGACCTCAATGGGCCAAGTTGATCAGTTGACAGAGGAAGGATCACCCTCTATGGTCAGTAGGAAAAGCAACAGAGAGCGAAAAAATTTCAAAATTTTTCTAAGTGTTGGAATGTTTCCTGTGTTGGCTCAGTTTGTTGAATTGAGCAGACACATGTCTACTGAATTAGCTAAGTCGAGCCAATGAAGATAGCTACGATGCATATCGACTTGAAATGTTGATTTGGGCTGACACATTTCGGATGGGTTGGCCGAGTTTCACCGACAAGCTTGCGGCACCATGTCGGTATGAAAGGCTAAGACTAGCTGACGAAGAGAAAGATGAAAAAATTTCAGAATTTTTTTAATTGATGAAAAATGTGCACGTCCCCTCAGTTGGTCGAATTCTGCCTAATCGTGTCGGTTGAACTTCCTGAGTGGAACCGATGGCGTCAGCGTGAAAGGCTGAAGGGAGCCGATGAGTAAGAGGAAGGAAGAAAATTTTGAAAAAATTTCTAACTGTTGGAACCTTTCTGTCAACAGAAAAATGTGATTTTTTTTCCGATATGTTAGTTGTGTTGGCTGAGTTCCGTTGATACACATCGGAAGGATTTGGCGAGTTTCGCCGACGATAGAGAAAAGAGAAAAAAAATTAGAATTTTTCCAAGTATGGACATGTCCACAAAACTTGGTGAGTTTTCTCGATGCTTGTCGAATGAACTCAGTGAATTTCGTCGATACATGTTGGGTGGGAAAGTGGAGTTTTCATCGATACGGGTCGGATGGAAAAGTGGAGTTTCGTCAATGCGTGTTGGGCGAAAATGTTGATTTTTGTCGATGCGTGTCGAGTGGAAACATTCAGTTTTGTCAATGAAAGAAAGAAGAAAAAATTTCAAAAAAAATTCTAAGTGTCAGAATTTCCCCTGTCGGCAAGAAAAGGTGAGTTTTGTCAATGCGCGTCGGGTGAACTCGATGAGTTCTGCCGACACGTCGGAAAAATTGATGAGATTCTGTCGATCGGAAGAGAATGGCGAGTTTGCCGATGTGTCGGAAGCAAAAGCAGAATTTTGTCGGCACGTCGAAAGCAAAATCAGAGTTTTGTCGATCGGATGAAAAGGGCGAGTTTTGCCGATACATCTCGGGAAAACTCAGCACATTTTGTCAGCACGTCGAAAGGGAAACCTAAGTTTCGTTGATTGGGTGGAAAAGACGAGTTCACCGAAACAGAGAATTAAGCAGGTTTTTTAGTTGGATTTACAAGGGCCAGAAAGTTGAAAAATGACAGTGAGTTTGTGCGCCAAATTGCGCGAAATGAAAGATTTGCAAAAACAAAACAAGGGCGTTGCCCTCAACCTGCCCTGCAGTGGTTCAATGGGGCAAGCCCCCTTGACCCCCATTGTCCCCTTGAGACATTCGTTATTGTGAAAGAAGAGGATATGATTTTTCCAAATGCAGGTAAGTAATTTATAAGTTCCTGAGAATGTTATGCAGCTAACAATGGTGTTCATAAACACATTTTGCAAATTCATAGTGCAGGTTGGAAAGTTGGTCTTGGTCCAAACAAGAAATCCAAGAGATCCACAAGAGAACAGAAAGCCACTGTAGTGTTGGGATGTGGAGTGGACCATCTTATTAAGTAATGTCCACATCAGAGTGGGAATGAAGGTCAAGTCCACAACACCCAAAAATCTAAAACTGTGGGTCAAGAAGCAGGGAACATTCCTAAAATTTGTGCACTGTTAGAATACCACTAGGCAGGTCATAACTCAACTGTGGTGGTAGTGGAGGGTGAGATTTCTAAGCAGATTGTTATGTTTTGATTATCCCGTTGTATCACCCTTGGACTTGTTGAGATGTGCACTTTGAAGAAGTGAAAGTATAAAATATCATGGTTAGTCCAACTAGCCACTAGAATAAGGAAAACGGTCAGTGAGGTGGTAAGGAAATTTCCATTGGTTGTGAATGGTTGGTCGCTTATGAAGATTTGAATGTTCTACCACTTGGTTCTTATGACATTCTAATTGGAATGGATTGGTTAGAAGCACATTGAGAAAAGCATGATTGTTACAACAAGACTTTTGAGTGCTTGGATGAAGAAGGCAAACTAAAGGTTGTGAAGGAATTCCAAAGTGATCTCTAGTAGGCAGATTTCAGCAATGCAGTTGAAGAAGTGTATGCAACTCATATGCAAGCCATGTTTTGGAGGCAACAAAGAATGATACACCTAGGTTGGAGGGTTGTCATGTGTTGCCGGAATTCATGAATGTTTTTCCTAATGGAATTCCAAGGTTTCCTCCAAAGAGGGACATCGATGTTACAATGGAACTTGTGCCAAGTAAAGCACCAGTGTCCAAGACACCCTACAGGGTGAGCATGCCATACTAGCTAGAATTGATGATGCAGCTGCAAGAGCTATGGAAAAAAAAGTATGACATGCCAAGTGTGTCCTGTGGGGAGCACCAGTTCTGTTTGAGAAAGAGAAATATGGTACACACAAGTTGTGTATTGATTACAGACAGTTGAACAAAGGCGCTGAGAAAAACAAATATCCTTTGCCTAGAATTTATGACATTTTTAATCAAATGAGAGGAGAAAAGGTGTTTTCCAAGATTGAATTAAGGTCTAGTTACCAACAGGTAATGATCAAAGATGAAGATGTTCATAAGACAACATTCAGAGCAAAGTATGGATCTTATGAGTTTGTAGTGGTACCATTTGGTTTCACAAATGCAACAGCTACGTCTATGTGCCTCAGGAATAATGTTTTCAGCAGGTACTTGGACAAGTTTGTTCTTGTTCTCCTAGATGGCATTCTTATTTATTTTAGAATGAGGAAGAACATGTGGAACAGTCGAGGCTGATTTTGAAATTTCCTAGGAAGCATAAGTTGTATGAAGGGTCGAGCAAATGTGACTTCTATAAATATATAATTCCTTACTTGGGTCACATTATCTCGGATAAAGTAATATTTGTAGACCCTGAAAAGATTGAGGCTATGATGAGTTGGCCTACTCCAAGAAAGTTAACATATGTAAGATATTTTGTGGGACTTGCAAGATATTGCAGGAGGTTCACTTAAGGTTATTATGCAGGTAAAGTTGAGTCTATGTATAGGATGAGGAAACCTGCATGTGAACTTGTATTTCCATGAGGAAAGGTCCCTTGTCTGTATGGGCATACATATGAGGACTTCCTAAAAACTGCAAGTAGAATGACCTGAGCAGAGCAATATGGTTGTGCCCAATGAAACCCAGGGAAGGAAGCTGTCATGTTCCTTAAGAAGGACCTCATAACGGAGAACAAATTTTGAAACTTCAAATTGCAATTTTTTCTGTTGATTATGGGAGACTGTGATCTCCTCTAATGGTTTTGAATCATGCTAACAATGGATATGCTTGTCTTGCATTGCTTGATGTCTAAAGTTTCCTGTTGCTAACTGTGACTGTTTGGATGATTTAAAATGGTGTCAAGAAGACATGTTGTATTTGGATGTCCAGGTTTTGGGACAGCATGTGTAAGTAGGGGATAAGTGCTCCCACTTGTAAAATCCAAACAATATGAGGATGGCCTCATGGTTGAAAAAATATGATTTTCTGCAGGAAGCAGAATTGTGAACTCAAATTTTTATTTGATGATCAATGTTATTGATCATTTTATATTTGGGAAATCATGTATGCATGAAACAAATTTGAAAATCTATGATTAAAAATTTATGATGACATCTCGTGTAAACTGCATACGTGTATGTAATGCAGGAGAGACGATGAAAATATGTAGTTGGGGTACATGGCTCCTCTGGAAGGATGTACTTGGGTACATAGCTTCTCCCCTCCCTGTCAGCTAGGCGTCGGTATGCATCACTGGAGATGCGCGGGATGTAAGACATCCGGTTACACTTCTTTCCGCACACATTCACATCGTAAGGGGATTGTCACGAGAATGGGGGCTCCATGAAGATAATAACCCCTAGGTATTATGATGTCCAGAAAGGAAGCGCCTAAAAGCATTGGTGAGCACTTGGAGGAGGTGCTAGGCCCTTAAGTTGTAGCTACCATTAAGCACCCAAGGAGGTTTTGGGCTCTAAAGCGAAGCTACCAGATCTCAGTTGAGACAAGCTGCACAGATAAGTATTGGATTACTTGGAAAATCCTAGTTGATTTTCTGTAATTACACATGTGCATAATGATTCAGCTAATATTTTGAAAATCTTGTTAAGAAATGAATCCTGCGAAAATGAATCTAACATGTGAATTACTCTGTTATGGTGCTTGGAAAGGAAGCGTCTGAGCATTGGTGAGCACTGGAAGAGGTGCTAGGCCCTTAAGCTATAACTACTATTGAGCACCCAAGGAGGTGTTAGGCTCTGAAGCGGGATGACCAGATCTCAGTTGAGAGATGCTATACAGATAAGTATTTGGTTTACCTATCAAAATTTTGTTGTTGTTGATTTTCTGTATATGTACATGAGCATATGATTCAGCCATGGTTTTGAAAATCTTGTTATAGACTGCATCCTATAGGAATGAATCCGGCATGTGAGTTAATTCATTGTGGTGTCTAGAAAGGGAGCCCATATCTCAAAGTATACTGCTTGCTACCTTTTGAAGGCTACAACCAAACACAGGGATGTCAAAATATTTCCAAAAATGTTGTTGTTCAGGGATTTTCCACTTTTGTCTCATAGACCTATCAACTTATATTATTGTTTCATGACTGTTTGAGGGTTGAAAAATATCCCTAGTGTGCCCCGAGTTTCACATGGTGGATTTTTACTGTTGATTCTAGTCAAATGTGTGCCCATGGGCCAGAACCTCCATAAGACTACCTAGAAGTGTCTAACATGCACTTGGATTTAAGGATTAGGGTGGTTACATGTTGTTTGATGGTTGAAACAATTCCCAAGATCATTGTTTAAGGTTGTAAGGAGGATGGGACATACCCAGAAATGCCCATGAGGACGATTCAACCCAGAAGAACCATCCAGATTTGCACTTTTCACCTCTGTTTCTACTGTTTGATGACTTTTGTCACTGTCATGGCTTCCAAAACTAAACCAGAATTTCTTTCTAGGGTTTGAAGTTGACCCAACGTTGCCTAAAGTGAAGATTTGCCCCTTTTCTATTTCCAAAAGATCTAAGAATCAATTATCAGACTAGCATTCCTCTGAAAACATAAGGTGAACACCCTATGCAAATAGGGGGGTAACAAGATGAAACCCTATGTTTAGGAGGCGAAATTTCCTAGCCTGTCACCCTAGGGATGCTTATTGTCTAGTATTGGGTTTGCATCTAGGATCCAAGTTGCATAAGAATCAATCCTAACTGCCAGTGAATATCTCTGAAACATTGTGTTCATGTGTGAAGGGTCAAGATGTTGAATTTTAATTCAATTTTCAATCCTTGACAATAATTCTTCGGTCATTTATGATCAGTGGATCCCTATTTTCTTTAGATTCTCGGCTGCCAAAAGTTTCTGATGGATTAATGGCCAGAAGATGGTTCTTGCCGCTGATATAGTCCTTGTACCCTAAGGTATTATTCAACAACTGAGTTCTTGTTTCCAATGTAGGAATAGTGAGTAGGTAATTATTGCAGAGAGAGACCACCTCCACCCAATTGTCAATTCACTTCCAAGTTGTTTTCATCCCTTCAATTATGAGATAGAAATCTATCCATACCAGATAGCAAAAGAAATCTCTAGAAACTGAAATTTTTTCTTGGGTAGTGGAATACCTTTAATTTAGTTTTAAATGTAGAAAACTAATGTTCAAAGATTTCAAAAATCATTTGTAAATTCTGCCAGTTGGGCTAGCTATATCTGATATCGTGGACAAGTGAAGCCAAGTGGTATACTAACTAGGGGTTCTCAGAACAAAAAAATGTTTTTATAGATAGGTTATGAGAAACATTTAGTCGATCATTACAGTCTATTCAGAATTTGTTTAAAATAATTAGCAAAGTACTTCCATTTAAAGTCATTTTTTGAGAAATAGACATTTTTTGTGGATGTATTAAGCTCAAATATTTGGTCAGGGTTTTTGTTAATGTCTCAATTATGAGGCTTTTATGTGAATTATTACAGTATTTCTATATATGCAAAAGAATATTAGTACATGGTGTAATTAGCCCTGAATTCTCAAATATGAAAGGATTTCTATCAACAATAGTGAAGCCATTCATGCTGCTCAACAATGTTTCTAGACCATAGTCTTTTGTCTTTGATGAATAGAGAGTGGTTGATAAAGAGGATGATGTATGCCATTTCATAAGCTATTTACTAGTTGATGGCACTCTATATGAATTAGAAGGGTTGAAAGGAAGGCCCATTAGTCTTGGACAATATAATGGAGTTTGACATAGTTTGGAATGTTTAAAGCAAACATGGGCATGTTGTCATGTCTAATCCTCGTACAACAATCAAAATGAGTCCTAGGAACATTCCTTGATGACCTTGACATATGTTGATCCTCCTAACAGCCTAATTAAATGATCTGGGATATTTCTCGTCAATTCTGGTATTCGTTAGCCTCAAACAACAATAGAAAAAATATGTCCCAACCTTCAAAAAAACCATAAATCAACCAAATCCAAGTTTTCGTGTGTCTTGGATACAATTTTGACAAGATGGTAAAGTGGATAAAACTCAAACCTAGGCACTTTTGAGAATGAGTATCAGTAGTAAACAATCGATATTGGAGAAATAAATCCATGTTGTTGGGCACATGCTAGGCCCTAAAAGCAATTTGCATCCCTATTTGACCCCCTAATCAACAATGATCTAATTTTGGGCTAAATTTGAGGACAAACCTGTGCATCAAAAGGCAATTTTAGGAAATCTAAGTTCTTCTATGGACTAGATCAGTAGCAAGAACCATTTCTTCTTGCCATTTGGAAAACTCGTCAACCTCAAATCAAGCATATTCATTTCACCATGCCCCTCAGCAAAATAAACAGGTTGATATATGTATGGTGCACAATAGATGGTTGATAGCTCTTCATAAGCTTTTTATAATATTATGTCTTTTATGTTTGATACATGAGTTTCTATTAGGCTTAGAGGTACCTTGTTTTAGGGTTTTTGAAGGCTTAGAGATCCATGGCTTGTGGTATTCAAACTCTTATAGGGTTTAGTAGGTGGGCTATTCAAACTCTTGTGGTGTTTTGTAGGTGGTCCCTTTTCCACGTCAAGCAATATCAAACACCTCCAATTCTCAAATCCAGGAGGTTCCTACGTACCCTTGGGCACTTGGCACCTCTAAACTGCAAGCTACAACCATGTACAACATTTATGGAGGAGGTATATTGTAACATCAGTCTATTTTGGGCTAAATCTGAGTTTTCTGAGCTGATTGTGGTCAAGTACAACAACAACAAGAACAAATCTGGGTATGTTTTTGACAAATCTAGGCATAGACAGCCCTGTTTGACAGTCAAAAGGGCATGAAGTCAGCCCTAATTGTTGGAACACACAACGATACTGAGAGGGGGGTGAATCACTATCATTCACCTTTTAACACTTTTTACTTCTTTAGCAATTCATAAAACATACATAGTTATTCATTATTCAGTAACCATGTATGCATTGAGATCAGTCCTTAAGTTTGCTCTTCACCTACTACCAACTCTGCCAAAATACTCTACTTAATCTAACATACATGTCTCTTCTCTAATCCAATTCAATGTTGCTCTCAATGCTTTGCCCCAAGCTCTGTAATGTACTTCATCTTTTAGGGGTTTCACTAATTTCACCAGAGCTGGCTACTTGAAGTGGAAGTCAGAAGGTAAAATTGTTCCTAATGGTGTGAATGCCAATGTTAGTGGAAGTGAAAACCTGGGCATGCATTCCTGAAGCCTACTCTTGTGTCGTCATCTGATTTAGTTGCTTAGATTTTTTCTTTATGATGGATGATAAACAAAGAGCCTAAAAAGCTTGGCCCTTAATACATTAAGCCATCAATTGGGTCAATCCACATTTTTTGATGACCAAATTCATCTTTATTAAGATACTTGTGAACGTGTTTATTATATTGTTCCTGATATTTTTATAGATGGATTAAATTTTTTTATTATATGAGGATAGTAATATTACATTTTGCACTTAATGCACTGATGTATAGAAGCTAATTATGTTGATAGGTGTTTCTTTTGTGAGTCCTATGTCTGACTGCAACATACTTTTGGATCATATTCATTCATCTATCTTAGACGACAGTCAGTTTGTTGTCGTCTCACCAATCTCACACTTAAACCTTTTATTTTTCATCCTTGTCCTAGTTTTCATTTCCCGTCCATCATGTGAGAACCCTGCAACCTATGGAGAAGGCTTAGCCTTTGTTATCCCACCTGATATGGAGTGGGGGCATTTTTGTTTCTCTTTGCAAATCAGGCATTGATAATGGCTGCCACAAGATGTCTAAGTTGTGGTAGATCTCTCAGGCCAGGAGGATCTCGTGTGTGGGCTATTGTTTTATTCATTGGAACCTAATAATACTATTTCCCACTTGAATAAGATGACTTGATGCGAATTAAGGCATGTGTAATACTCTTTCCCTCTTAAAAATTTTAATATTGATTGTTTGTAAGTTGAATAAATTACTTGTGTATCTCCTTGCGTTTGCACTTCCCTCCCCTAGAGTGGGAAAGGGCATTCTTCTTCTGCTTTATTAGATTGCATTTCCATCCATCGTTGGATCATCATTTGACTTCCTTGAATATCGACCCACACCAAGTTCTCACTATTCCCAACACAGTCCATCCATATCCCTTCTAACCTCTTAAAGCGTGATACATTCAATCTTTTTAGGGATTAAAGACAATGGAAATCACCACAGAGTTCCTCTAGTCGAGAGCATATTGAGAGATCCAACTCTTCCAAGCCCCCAAGCTTACTAAAACCTTTGGGAAGTTTTACCAAACCCTTGCATTCCAATAGCTTCAATAATTTTAAACAGTTAAGTTCGCCAAAATTTTGAGGCAAACTTGAAAACCTATTGCAATTGGACATCTTCAAATTTTTTAGTGCTACCAGGGAATGAAAGTCACTAGGCAATTGATCCAGTTTATCACAACAAGATAAGTTTAACATCTCCAAACGAGAAAGGTTGACAAAATATTCAGGAAACCTTACTAAGTTCCTGCCGCTGGACAGTTGCAATTCTTTAATATTCACCTGACAATGGAAGTCACTAGGTAATCGATCCATATTATCGCAATATGATAAGCCTAACACCTCCAAACAACTAAGTTTGTTAATATTTTCAGGCAATCTTGACAAGCTCTTGCATCCAAACATTTGCAATCTTCCTAGTCAAGTAGTCCCCACAAACTCCTACAATTAGATAAATCCAGCTGCCACAAACATGTGAGTTCTTGGAACTGACTGGTAAGCATCTTTAAGATAAAACAACTCCTTATTGAAAGTATTTCTATCATTTTCAAACCGTCAGTTCCTTCTGGTACTCCTCTCAATCTTGAACAATAATCAAATACAATAACTGACAGGGACTTATGAGACCAGCCCTAAAGGGCTTGCAAACCACCCAATTGAGTTTGCTAGAGCACAATAAGGCCCTCTTGAAGGAGACCATGGTCTTTAGGTACCTCACAGTAAGGAAGGGGCATGCACTAGTTGCTACAACATTTGTTACAAGGTTTGGCCCTGCTCTAATGATGATGCCTTTAGGGATACAAGCTAGGCATAGTAGGCTGTAACCTCTTAGAGAATTGAAATTTACAAACAAAATTATATTTTTGGATTTTGAATTTTTATAGTTTTTAGGGTATTTCTTATTTAAAAAATGCAGACCTAATCTAACCTACTTTAACCATGTCAATGCAAATAATTTACATATGAAACACTTAGAAATTGATAAAAATGACAAGATATAGGGTTTTCTGAAGTGTCACTTCAAACCCTAGGCCATGAGGGATGGGTGACCAATCTCCCTCTTGGAATATTTCTTTAAGCCTCCAAACTAGGGCATCCAACAAAAACCTTTAAGATTCGTTGGAGGAGCTTAATTAGAGAAAAAATCAAAGATCCTAAGACCAAACAAGATAAAACTCCTTCAAGTAGACGTTTTCAACCATGCAAATTTTGACAAAAGGCTGGTAAGAAACCCTAATTCAGAGAAAATGCATCATTACGACTACCATTCAATCCACATAGAAGCATGAACTAACCAATCTTTACCAATGAAGTGATCATGGAAAGCCCTAAGAGTTAAGGAGAGCCCTAGATCCCCTTAGGGACTTGAAATTTGCAAACAAACCATATTTTTGGATTCTAAATTTTTATAGTTTTTAGGGTTTTCTTATTTAAAAAATGCATACCTAATCTAACCTACTTTAACCATGCAAATGCAAATAATTTACATATGAAACACTTAGAAATTGATAAAAATGACAAGATATAAGGTTTTCTGAAGTGTCACTTCAAACCCCCCATGAGGGATGGGTGACCAATCTCCCTCTTGGAATATTTCTTTAAGCCTCCAAACTAGGGCAAGCCCTTGTGCTTGCATTTTTCCAACAATGCTAGCATCAACCTTGCAAGTGCATGAAAACCCTAGAAAACACTCCCATTTTTCACTTCAAGCAAGAGAGAACATCACCCAAGTGGTGCGCATCACTAAGAGAGGCCAAGAAGGGTAAAAAAGTAACATAATAGTGTTTTATCCCAAGTCTAATGCCTTACAAATGAACGTATAATGGATGTTTATATCCATTTTAGCACAAGATTTTAATTGTTTATTATGTCTACATGTCTTAATTTGTCAATTTTAAATTAAAACAATAAAAATACTAAAATAATCTAAAATAAGACAATCAGGAAATGTCATCTACGTGTTGGGGACTAGACCCTAAAACTAGCATAAAATGATGAAAAATGCAAAAATAAGTAAAGCCAAGGTCTCACTGTGATGGCCAGAGTGAGCCTAAGGAGGACGCCATGCCCCTACTAACCCCAAAGAGATAAGAAAAGTCCCTCAACGTCCCTCTTGCCTTAGCTTGTGGCTTGGTCAACATGATGACGTCATAGCATCGATTTAGTTAAAGAGCGTCTAAATAGTTGTAGAGAAGGTCCAAGTGGGGTGTGAGAGTGTTGATAGGCTTGGGATGACCTCCCTAGATGAAGCATAGTGACCCTCAAGGCGGAAAAAACATGGTGGTCATGTGACTGAATGGTCCACACCTGGAAGCCCCAGACACCAACCTTAGGGCTAAAATCTCCCTGAAGGGAAGTCAGCAATGCCACTAAGCCATAGCAAAACCAAGGGCCCTAACCATAGCCAACCATACATGGACAACCCCATACTTGGCATTTCAAACAATTTTAGCACTTTTCCACCAAAGGACCTACTGGAACATTGCTGCAAATTGCTTAAGCGTAACAATCGACAATGGCAATTTGTCTCCATTCATATAACTCAAGTAGAATAATCATTACCTGCAATATTTTCAATTTGATATGGACCCAACTAAGGACACACCACGGCCTTTACCCCCCACTTAGAAATAGAAATGTAGGTTGGGCTAATACAAACGAGACTAATACTGAAGGAAAGCGGGTCCATTCCCGTTATGGATATATCTACTACGATCATTTTTCAACGTGTAATTACATTCCTTTAAGTTGCATAAGTTTCATGCATGCACATCACTTTAGATGCATTAAGTTTTCCTTTTTCATTGTCTTTTTCATGAATATATAATAGACTTAATATTACCTATATAATATATTACTTATTACTAATAGCATGTTACAATAATCTAGAATCCAATAGTAATGTCAATGAGCAATCAATTTAAAGGAGAGGATTTTGTTTCTCACCTTGAGGATTTTAAAACAGTGGTAAAATGCACCTTTATATAGTCTGTTAGCTTTAGATCCCATGCTCTACAGTAGATCTTATTTGACATCCTATTTGTAAACAAAGAGTTTGGACGGCATTTTGGCAAAAAATTTACAGCAGTTAAATGTTCGAGGGCTATTGTCTGTTGTGACATAAATTATTTTTTCTACAAAATGAAACTACCTCTGTAAGGCTTTGCTTTCCAATACTAGGGTATTTTACTAAGTCAAAGTTGAAACAAAAGAAATAATACCCCACTCCATGCTTTAAAAACTGTTGTGATTACATTAGCAAACATTAGAGACACACACTTGGTTGGGTGGTAAAGTTTTCACATAAAAACCATGTCTTTAGTGAAGAACATGCAGAAAGTTTGTCTCATGGGATGAAATATACAAGTTCAATTTGTCATTTCTAATCTTCCACTTTCCAAAATTAGGTATCCATGTTGGGCCAACTCCAGGTAATATTAGTTCTCCAAACACTTGAATCGTCACAGAAATCTCTCTGCAAACAAGAGATGCTCAATGACTCTAGATTCTAGAAGCAACATTTCCCTGTCATCGCAAATATGCACAAGCATATCCACATAACAACTATCAATAACCAGCCCTTGTCACTAATGGACTGGTGCTTTTCTAGTATCAATGGGGTGACCCTAGGGGTTGTATTTTGTTTATCAAACTAACAAATTTGTGGAGAGTCCAATTTGATTAGCACATAAAAACCTTGCCCCTGAGATGCCCACAAGCAATCAAGGGAAAGGATAAATTTTAGTTTAAATTTGAAAAATAAATTTTAGTTTAAATTTGAAGTGGTTTAAACTTTAGATCAGATTTATGAAAAAATTATAATAGTGAATGAAAGAACGAAATGAAGAGAGATGCACTTCAAGTGAACAAGAAGTCAAAGTAAGTACATCAAAGCGAACCAAATATTGCAATATAGCTAACAACTTTCCGACGAAGAGATTCAAAGAGCCATAGAGAAGGCAAAGTTGACCAGATCAATATGTTACTCAAGAGATTGAATAACATCATAATTGCACTAAGAGTAGTGAGGTGCTCCACAGCTAAGTATAGAGGAGATTTTGTCATGTAACATAATATAATGTATGTGACAACAATAATTTTTTTAAAATAAAGCTATTTGGCAGCATATGTTGGCTATATTTTAAATTTTACACAAACTAAAATAATTAAATCCAAGAAAGATCCATCTTAAACCTTGATCTATCAAACAAAGGGATCAAATTTCTAGAGGTGTAATTTTTTTTATCTTAAATTTTACACATCAAAAAAATAACCTCTAGAAATTTGATCCCTCTCGGTGCTTGATAGATCCAAGTTTAGTATGGAACTATGTTGGTGGCAACATGTGAAGGGTTGCAGCAGCTCTATTAATATGCAGTGGTGAAAGCAGATCATGGGAACCTGGAGGTGGAAGGATGATGAGATGTTTAACTGCTGTAACCTGCTCCAGGATAATAATATTGTCTAACCCCTTCAACTGATCTTGAGCCTGTATATGTAGAATCCACCACTAGTAAGGGAGTAACCTGCTCCAGGATAACACTGTCTAACCCCTTCAACTGATCTTGAGCCTGTATATGTAGAATCTACCACTAGTAAGGGAGTCAATTCAACCCAACTACTTGTGGAGGAAAGCAAGAAAAAACATGTTAATTGTCTGCATGGCTGCAAACTGTATCATGTTGTTATTTTATTGAGCATTTTAGTGACAAGGGAAAGATGTTTGTTGAACTTTCAATTGGCATGAACGCTGTTACTTACTCTAGGCAACCTCTCCAATAATTATTAGCATGAAATCACAGCAGAGAAGCTATTGCTGGCTGGCAACTTCTCTGACTGTCTCCAAAGCAAATCAACCTTGTTATAGTCTCATGATCATTTCTCCAAATAACACAAAAAAGCTACTAGCGTTAAATCCATGTCTTAGCTGGCTGAAACATGCAGTTTGGTGATAAAACAGCTTTTCTTGAGGGTCAAACTGTTAATTTTCCAGAATTTGAATCTGATTTTCGTTCGAGTTACTTTTAAACGTCCAGTGGTGAAAGACCAGAAGAGGGCTTAATATGTGAGAACATCCTAAAAGTTTAATCTGTCCCAATTTTATTGATATTGTTAAAGGATATTTAAGTTCTAAAAGGAGCACCCTAATCTTGATATAAATTGGCAATTCTAGGCTCATTTTGTCATAGTCACCTTTTCATTTTGCTTCAACCGTCAACTAGAGAAACTTAGTTTTTATCAAAGATGGGAAGCACTCACTGGTTCTATTTTACAGTAGTATATTGAAGACATCATCTTGGTTCTAGAAGGCATTGTTATCGTTGTTTTTTTCTATCAAGGATATTGTTTGGGTTTTGCAATTTTTTGAATTATTTTGTGTGACATTTTGTCTTTTGCCGTTTAAATTTGACTGATGTTGAATTTAGTTGATTTTACTCAGATTAGCAGTCACACCATTATGAATTGTACTAGATTCTAGAGACACCTTCCAAATAATTTTCAGGTTATGTTGTAAAGTGAGTTCTTTGGGTTTTATGTGCATTCAAGACAGTACTCATATATCTTATATCTCTGCAAAACATATATCTACACAAAACTCACGGCTTCATGGAACCTTCAATGTCAAAAAAGTGTAGCATGCTCCACAATCTGGGAAAGGAAGCTTAATTTGTACGAAAGATGATAATAAAGGAATTGATAAATAAGAAAGAGACCAGTAAACACATATGAAAAGAGACTTGTATCCTAACAAGTGTTTATGGTTTTTCATAAGATAAAATGTATCTCATTGCTGTGGGAGAACATTTTCTACGTTTGTTGGCTTAAAAACATTGAACCCATCAGAAGAAGTAGACATGAGTAATCCTGGGATCTGAGCATGCCAGTGCACCTCCTTGAGATCCTTTTGACCCTGTTATAAGCAAAAGCAACCAGATTACATACTCTGAAATCAGAAACATCCAACACTTTCAAAATGAATTAAAGCAACTTAGGCCAAATTAAAAGTGCCGACCTGATGAACAAAAAGTAGTTGTGGGGGCAGATCTTCTGGTGCATTAACTTTCTCTTCCAGTGCAGCTTTAAACTCTGCTTCTTCTTCTTCATCACGCTCTAGTGATAGGTCCCAAATACTGACACATGTGAATAGGAAATTGTTTAGAACAATAATTTATTTCACTTACATGTGGATCAACTTGGCCCCGGCCAAATTCCGTAGTTGACCCAATAAAATTAAAACCCATATCTGAAATCAGAACTACACCATTTGCATGGACTCTGTAAAAATTGATTCACTAGCAATCTGCTACTTTGCAAAATTTTACAAATATAATACATGTATATGAGAAAAAAGATAGAAGCAAAATGTCATACGTTAGCTGATTGTCTGCTGATGATACCGCGAGAGTTGAAGCTTCATGAGGACTCCATTCAATAGACGTAATAGGCTGCTTATGGTATTTAAAATGAGCCACAAGAGAGTCTTCCTGGAATATTTAACATCAAAAGTAAGTATCCTGGCAAATGAACAAAAGCAATTGACTATTATTTTATTTCATGCATCACAATGAATGCTAAACTTATTTCCTAACATCACATATTGATTAAATACATAACTTTGGCAAGACATACTAGAGCAATAGGAGCAACATTATATTTGTCACTCAATATAATTACTAATGGCGGTTAAATAGCTCGATAGATGGTAAGAGTGTCGTGAATAATATAAGTATATGACTGTTAAACTGACATCCTAATATTCACATATTGATTAAATACATAACTTTGGCAAGACATACTAGAGCAATAGGAGCAACATTATATTTGTCACTCGATGTAATTACTAATGGTGATTAAATAGCTCGTTAGATGGAAAGAGTGTCGTGAATAATATAAGCATCGTCCAATTATATATTTATTGGATTTCCTTAATGGCATTGAACTTTTACTTGTGCCTGATAATCTTTAGTTCTATCCATTCTATCAAACCCTAAATCACATCTTTATCCCTCAAATTTTTTTTCCATAGCCCCTTGTTTACTTCTTTTTTTGCATTTTCTACTATTATGTGTATCTCAAGAAGAGAAATTTGATATATGCATTAAGCGATACTATTATGTGTATCCCTTATTATTTTAGCACATTTGCAGACAGTTGACCAAGTATTTATTGATTAATCGTCGATTCTTGGCACTTGCACTACCCCATTTGCTCTGAAATTTCAGATAGAACCTTACATTTTGTTCCTTCTACAAACAAAAGTCTAATTTGATTAAAAAAGTGCAATCTTGAGAATAAAATATAATAATTAAGCATTTTCATGAATCTTCAAGTCAGAGCGATTGAATAATAATTAATGGTTAGGCAAATGTCAAACTAAAACAAAGGTCATGAATCATGATGAAAGACAAAATGACCAATAAGTAGATCCAGAAGTGGCCAATCTTTGAAGACCCGGGAAGTGCCAAGCCTTTGAAAAATATTTGACACCAATGACTTCATCCAACTAATTACTCAACTTAACACCTCACACTAACACAAAGCAACAAAGAGAAACAGCGGAACACTGAACAGAAAACTCACTAGCATCTTGTCTCCAAAGTATTCATAAACAAAACCTAAGGGAATCTTTTGTCAGATGACTGAAATTTGTGATAATAAGTATGCTCAATATCCACATAATCAGCAACATTTAGGATGCTATGGAAAACTGACTGGTTAAATGAAAATTAGCTAAACAGCGTTACACAACCTCCTGATTTTCTAGTAACACCCTCAATAATGTAGAAATTTTAGGAATCTAACTATAATGAAAATTCTGAAATTTCACATCATTTAGTTGAGGTTTCCCAGATCTATTACTGGAACTTTCATGTTAGGGCTGATCTAAAATATTAAATTACTGCAGTAATATTTCACTTCCCTTCAACCCAATTTCACTTCACAACCCAAGAAAATAAATACCATTTAAGTGTATTTTTCCACAATTCTAAAATCCTTGATGCACACTTTTCAAGGCAAGGGAAGTACGGTATGGTTTTCAGTACAGCAGGCACAATTTTAGAGGCATATTTCTGGGCACAATTTTCAAAAAAAAATTCTCAAAAATCATGCCCAGATATCTACCTCGAAAATTGTGCCTGCTGTACTAAAAACAGTACCATACAGACTGTACAGACCAGCAATAAATGCTGCGTCCTTTCCTCGATTTTCGTGCACACTAGGCAGGCGATGTAGATGGAATAAAATATAAAAAAGTGTATGACTTAATCTTGATACTAGAGTGATTTCATGGGCAAGTAAAAAGCAAACTTCAATGGCCCTTTAATCAACAGAAGCAGAGTACAAAGCAGTGATTGCAGAAACTTGTGAGGCAGCTTGGTTACGCAGGATATTATGTGATTTGAAACTTCAACAAATACAGCCAACAGTTTTACACTATAACAATTAAAGTGCAATCAAGATGACAAGGAATCCAGTGTTTCATTCAAAAACAATCAAGATGACAAGGAATCCAGGGTTCCATTCAAAAATATAACATGTATAAGTTCATCATCATTACATCAAAGAACGTGCTCAAAACAGAGACACAATTGTTTTTTTTGCAGGTCACATTTTCACTAAAGCACACAGCAGGGATCAGTTCAAGAAGTTCCAAGAGGTGCTAAGAAACATGGAAAACAGAATAAACAAAAAGGGGCGAATTTTATTAAGGTCATGACAGAGGAGTTCAACAATCAACACCACCATTCTCACACCCTCATACATGATAGAATCCAGTGGAAATGTTGCAATCCTGAAATCTGTTGAATTATGAATGGTATCTAAAATTCTACTTTTTGCAAATGAAGTCCAATGAGGTTGGAACCACTATCAAACATCCTAAAACAATTAATCGTAATGTTAAAAAAATTATGTAAAAGCCTAAAAGCATAGAAAATGAAAGATAAGAAGAATGTCGTCCTTTTACTTTAAGAATTTAATATTATCATTTAATATTACCAATTATTAAATGATAACAATACCAAAAAACCCAACCTGTGGATATATTTCCAAATTCCGTGCATTTTTCATGAGCAAGCGATACTTTCCATTGACTTG
Source organism: Pseudotsuga menziesii (assembly GCA_001517045.1). Taxonomy (NCBI): domain Eukaryota; kingdom Viridiplantae; phylum Streptophyta; class Pinopsida; order Pinales; family Pinaceae; genus Pseudotsuga; species Pseudotsuga menziesii. Next base: position 79,549 of record LPNX010241009.1, read on the forward strand.
ATATTTTCCAAATTTATCGTGAGTCATTGAATATATCGCAACTTATTCAATTTATCAGATATATCGCAATATATAGGTGCCGATATATAGGCTTTCCGCGCATATCACAGCTTGGTCATATCGTGATATATCCAATATATTGATGATTTATGTACCGATGATATAAATTACACAACTTCAGACGATTCGATCCTTATAAGGTTATTGAGAGATTATATGATCACGTTGGAAGCGAATATAACAATGCATAGGTACAGTAAACCTCCACCATAAATAAGCATTTCCTCTAACTCAACATCTTCCTCTACCATTACTATTTCCCATGTCGGTGGTCAATGTACCATCTGATATTGACTCTATGTGGTAGACGTCTTTTTGTGTTCACTAGATGTTTTGAATTCAATTGTGCACTTACCTCACAAATTGCACACCATTTCTTCTTCTTGTTCAAATTGTGGAGGCAATTATTTGTATCATGATTAGTGAGAATTCATACATATCGTATATACATTTAAGTGGGCTTTCCTTACATCCTATAAAATTGCAAGTTTCAAACCTGAAGAGACACTCAGCTTTACTATGACCTTGTGTGGTACAATTGGTGCACCAACAATCTTTACTCTTTTCTAGAGCCAATTCTCTAAGGTCTTAATCTATCCTCTCCAATTGTCATTTTCAGCGAGACTCACTCATTGACTTCATCCGGTCGCCATATTTTTCTAGTTGTCAAGCCTTATCTAAGGCTTGTTCATATGACTTGGTCATGAACTCTATGGGCTACTCTTAACATGAGGTTCAACACTACAAGAGTTTCTTATTGAGACATAATGCAATCTCACTCTAAAGATCTTTGAATCTTCTATCATAATCACAAGCCATCTCATAAAGTGATTGTTTTATTCCTTGTAAGTTCTAAGCAGCCAAGCACTAATCATCCCAAAATTTGGAAAATGCAATGAATTTGTCCTTAATCTCATCTTATGTATATGAATTCCCATCCTTGCACAAATTCATGTAGAATGTCAATTCTCTTTCTCAAGGAATATCAAAACTCTACTAAGAAATGGATCTTCTTTTGTTCCACTACCTTCCATATGGTTTCGCAAATAAAACAATGTCATTTGGGATCTTCATCTCCATCATATCAAGGTCAGAATAACACTCGAATCTAACTGTCATCCATTCTTCCAAGGCTTTATGAACCTTGTGATATGAGAGTGTTCAAATAGGCTACTTGCTTTCTCAGGAGCTTGTGTACTCTGACAAACACAACTTTTGCCTCTTGTCAAACAACCTTTATCAATTCTATCTAACAAGTTATGTTAATGAATTCAATAATTCTTGGTTAGTTTTCGCTTTCTCTAGTGAAATATCCAATGTTCTCTATGACGTTGGGGCCAATCTTTTCTTCACAAGAGGTTTCACAATCTTCTAAATATGGCAAGAAAAAGCCCCACAAGACAAATTGTTAGTGAAGAAAATTTTGCTTCCTTCATTCACTGGAGATTCTCGAGTCATCTAACCTTCCATACAAGTACATAATAACTATGTCGACAATCTGGAAGCCTCCATGTTGCATCCAAACTATTGTTTTTTGTAGCGTCGGACAGATACTTCTGCATAGGCCAAGTGTCTGGCATGCAAGAATCGTCTAGGAGACTCTCAAAGTGCCAATGGTATTTCATGGTCTGTGGTATTGGCCCATATTATTTGCATATTGTAATGTTATAAAAGGCAACCTAAGTGAGAGGATGAATTATCACGTCATGGTCAGTGTATGTGAGATACATCGAGTGTGAGTAATCAGATCTAAGAGATGAAGTCTCTCAGAGGCTTGGAGTGAAAGATTCCCTCAAGCCGAGGTTAATCTTTATGTTGAGGGTTTGGGCATAGTTGCAGCAAGGAACAGTCAAGGGTGACTAAGATCCGGTGTGTGTTTCCAGTAGCCAGGATTTGTAAATCTTGTTGTAACAAATCTACAATAAAGACAAACTATTTGTTGGTTTTCCCGAAAGGACTAGGGTTTCTAGGGTACATCTTGTGTTGTGGTTTTCTCTGTGTTTGGTTAAGTTTCAGTGTGCTGTTGAATAATAATTAACTGATTAAATCCTAGAAATTAGTAACCAGGTCTGGCTCAAGAAAATTCACATGGTATCCCAACGGGGCTAACAAACCGACACTAGATTGAGAAATAAAAAAAGTATCGTATGGCCATGGTACGAGCCATACATACGCCATACGTTGCACTGTTAGTTTTTGTACCTAGGCAGATGTTCCCTAGGTGACTTTAATTTTTGCCTAAAGTCACTTTAAGAGGGAAAAAGGTGACCCTCACATTAAAAGTCACTTAATGAGACTTTATAACAATAAAGTCACTTTTTGATAAATTTAAGTGGGTGAGTAATTTTATTTATGAGAAATAAATAAAAGGGATTTTCACTCACATTCAATCTCATCCATTGGATTGATTCTTTTTCCACCATTGGATTAAGAAACTCACTTAGGTCAAACAAAAAGGCTGAGGGAGGAAAAAGGTTTTTCACTTTTCATGTTTTCAGGAGAAGAGAAGAGCTGAGAGAGAGGAGGTCGAGTTTGCTGAAGGAGGTCGAGTTTTCTGAGAGAAATGTATGCACTGAAATCGAGGAGTACAGGAGATTTACTGTACGGCTGCTTCAACTTGCACAGAAATCGAGTACGGCTGCCATTAATGCTATACGATTTGCATTAAATTCTCAGCACAGAAATCGAGGTTTTGTGGGTCTGTACGGCCTGCATTAAATGCTGTACGGACAGCATTAAATTTCAGCACAAAAATCGAGGTACAGCCTGTGTGTACGGTCTGCAATTTTTTGGCACAAAATTCGAGGAAGAAGTACGGCCTGTTTTGCTACTGTACGGCTGCATTTATTGGCACAGTTTTCTAGGAGATGTACGGCCTGTTATTGCTGGACATTTGCATGTGATTTTTGCACAGAAAAAAAGAAGAAGGGTGTACGGCTGAGTTTGCTGAGCACATTTCCAGACTTTGAGAAAAAGTTTGCCGGTGGAGATAAGTTGTATTTTTCACCATTTTTTCTGTCCTGTACTTTGCTGAAGAATAATAAATATCTCTCCTCTCTCTGACTGGTTTTCCCCGTGGGGGTTTTTCCAAGGCTGATTAGCCAAAAATCTCTAAGTCAAATTTATGGTGTGCATGTTATTTGTTTCAGCCTGTTAGTATTTGATTTTACTGTGTGTTTAAAATTGTTCGGCAAAATTTTTAAGTAGCTTCAAGCCTATGCAAAACCGGCTGAAGTGAAAAACACAAATTGTTCATTTAAACCAGCAAGCAGTAAAACTCAGTTTTTCAACATGGTATCAGAGCAAAGGGGGCAGAAACAGTGATTTTTGCAGACACACAGTAATTTGCAGCAGTCAGAAATTTTTGTTATTTTACTTCTGTCAGTGAACAGCACTTTGTTGAGTTGTTGTTGAGATGGCTACAGGACTTAGATTGGAGGATAGGCTAGATGGGACAGGGAATTTTGTGCCGTGGAAGGCTAGAATTCTGCTGTTACTTGAAGAGAATGAGTTGTGGCCGAGCATAGTGAGGAACACTACAGCAAACCCCATTGTCATTCCTGCATCTACGGATGCAGCAGCCCTTACAGCCTTCCTTGGGCAGGGAAACTATGCAGCTGATATTCTGAGGAGATTCCAGATGGAGGACTGCAGGCCTATGTCTACACCTATGATTACCAACTGGAAGCAACTCCATGCTTCCGAGGGCAAGTTGGTAGATCCTACACTATATCGTCAGCTGATTGGTTCGTTGATGTATCTGGTCAACACCAGACCAGATCTGTGCTTTGCAGTGAACACTCTTAGCCAATTCATGGTTGAGCCTAGGAGTGTGCACTGGACAGCTGCAAAGCACGTTCTGAGATACCTTGCAGGGACAGTGGACTATGGTCTGGATTACAGGGGTTCGGATGGAGTTGGCTTGGTTGGGTATACGGATTCGGACTGGGCAGGTTGCGTGCGGGACCGAAAGAGCACTTCCGGTTGTTGTTTCAGTTTGGGCTCGGCAGCAGTGTCGTGGTTCAGCCGAAAACAGAGATCCGTTGCATTGAGTACTGCTGAGGCTGAGTA